>JASKGO010007411.1:0-41051 GCA_030556065.1 Holobus sp. GC000080 | reverse complement strand
TTCGGACTCATACTGCCGTATCGCGAATATAACATCTTGTATTGCACCATTTGAAATTAATATAAAACAAGTACATATATAATTTAATATAGGCAACTAGCCAAGATGATTTTGAACAACTGCTTAATTCAAGAACATAAAAAACTTTATTACAATCATCCAACGCATAATTACCGAACCAAAAATTAGATTTTTTTTGTTCAAATAGTAATAACAACATCATTAAACACTTAAAAACAATAAAAGCAAAGCAAAGCTGTATATTGCAACATAATTAATTTAGAAAAAATGTTCAAACTGCCGCTTACGCATCATTTAATGCATGCAGCCTTGTACTTGCTCGTTATATAAAAAAAAGGCATGAAAAACATAAACATGTTATTAAAAACAGTTATGCAAATATTGTAAAAAGTGCCTATTTTACTAGGAAAGCACCATTAAAAGCATTATGCAATCGCAGTCCTTGTTCTAACTATGACTTACAATACAATACTTTGGTGTATAAAAGTAGTTGCAAATCAATTAGTCGCCAATTGCTAAACAATAGCAGCGCGCAAACTATGAAAATAACAATGAAGATTTTTTAGGTCACGAACGGAGCCATCCCAATTGGGTTATCTCCGTACAGGCACTTCAATTCAATTGAAATGCGTTCGCCGTTTGCAGAGTGCACCCTTTCGAAAACAATTACATTTTCCGGATAACGATATACTGTTAGTGCGTTGTTTATAGCAGTCGCCTTACTTAATTTTATGTTAAACGAAATGGCCCAGTGTAGAATTACCACTCTGGGAATGCTCGAACATTGATTATCACATAAATTACAAGTATTTGCTTATATAAGCTCAATATTGTTTCCTTGTTAGACCCACGCGATATTTATTGTAGAAGGACACGTCGACGCTATTATATGTAACAAGCTAATGATCCGCTAATTATTTATATTATTAGTATTGGCTGGTATTGGCACGTTTGCCTATTCTGTAAGGATACTGTATTGTTCAATCGAATTTGGCATAATGGCAAAAGTGTTTGGTTTCAAGTGCAAACAGAGACCAACGACTTGGAATTTTGCATTTGTAAACTTTGTTTTTTTCAACACTCGGTCATATTTTTAAAACATACAGTTTTTTAACTGCATATTCATTGAGTTAAAATTTTAGTGGAATATGAAAATGTTGTTGACCCTTCTAACTGTTTTCGAAGTTTGTTGAAAAATGGTTTTCTGAGTAATTTTAGCGTAAACAAATTTTTCACTGACTAATTTTGCATGTGAACGCTAAAAATGAATTATTGCCGAATTATTTAAAACAGTTTCTCGGGTTTCGTAAAGAATACACGCTTATGGTATATTGAAATCGAACTTTTAAGCAATGAAACCGAAAGCGTTTATTTTTTCCGTTCATTTGGCGGACGTTTATGGGCAGATATCAAAAACCGTGTAATAAATTCAGATGTTCGAGCCACACCTGTTTGGTATCAGGATAATAGCCTGCAAGAAACGATTATTATTTAACACCCCGTGTGGGCGAACTTGTCCCACCGAACGTCGTCGATCGTCCGAATCGCAGCGCAGTCCGCGGCCACGAAGGATGGAGAATAATGCGAAATTAATTTTTCAAGATTTACAAGCGATTAATCTAATCGAATGTCCTTTAGCTGACAGCCAAAGGATCGAGAAACCCACACGAGTGGTTTTTGTAAGCATACTCGTATCTCGCTAATCACGATACCTGCGTGCTTATATTTCGCTTTAACAAACAAGCGAAAGTAACGCAAAAAAGAATTGTTTAGCAATGTGCGCGGCCGTTGAAAATTAATTAAGCGCCCGTCCGAGTGACTTACCAACTTTAACAAAGTGGTTGAGAGCGCGGTTTGCGCAATTAATTGGCATTTCCCTTGTAATGAAAAATTTATATACAGCAAATTTGTTTGGCGGATGCCCCATGCATGATGGGAATTAATTAGCGCCAAAGCGAGCTCGTTTTGAGAACAATTAAAGAAAGTGCCAAATTATAGTGCTCCGTCCCCATTGGCCGGGAGCTTTTTCATTGGCGTTTTGTAATTGGAGTTAGCGTAATTTAATAATTATAGTGTAGTGATAGTTCTCAGTTGCGAACACTGGCAGTTTATGTTTTGCATGTATACAGACGCGTATAAATTAAACAGGGCATAAATAAAGACGATAATAATTAATTTTGTAATGTAATTCCACCGCTGAAGTTATGGTATCCGTGTCTTATTAGGAATGGAAATTATATTTGTTCACGACCGAATGCCAGCTAAATTGGTTTCGTTCAGTTCGCTTAACACGACGACTAGGCTTACGTTGACGATAATAATGATATTCGCATTATGCAATTAATTGTTCGACGAATTCTTGCAGATGCGAAATGCATTATTCCAAGATCTAGAACATATTTGTACTTGGCGCGCCCGCTATTGCGACTTAATATTAATTTCCAATTAAAGTTCCCCACCGAAACTGCACCAATAATAAAATAGCTGCATTTGACTAAATCATTGTCGGTGATAAGCGATGCACACACAATTTTAACGTTTTAAACTGTGTCCCAAAGATTAATTACCGCGCGCGACATCAAGTTGGGATTTTTCGAGCCAAAACAGATCAAGTTACAATGTTGGGGCTTTAAGGTCTCTCGACTAGACTTGGAAGCGGCGACCACAGGGGAAATGTTACTTGGCAAGAAGGCGGAACGAAAATTATTGGATGCGGTTGCGAAGAGACCACCAGCACAAGACGACGCGAAAGTTGGTCAACTCATGCAAACAGACCAAACCGAAGTGTCAACAGTATGATTTATGGCGAACGCATTTGCATTTTCGCTAATGGTACAAGTTGAAGGTCGCGCGCTCTTCGTCCACTCTTCTCTGACGGATACGTTTTCGGACACACATCTTATATATGGACGGACGGATGTCTACGCATCCGATCTGAACGATCGATCGGAAGACGAACCTGTTCCATACGGCGAACAGTCAAGTCCATCGTGCGCGCGCTAATAGGATGTTAATTTTCAGTGCGGCCGCAAAAGAAATGGCAGGAAAAAAGCGGCGACGAACCGCGGATGGAAAAACGACGCAATTAAATTTACGGCCGCTCGGCTCTTGAATTTGCTTCTCTTCTTATCTTTGAAATCCGCGCATGCAGACACAGTTACTATCATTAATTTAGTATTAGCCGCTCTGGTCGTACTTTTCATTGCCGTTGTGCATATAATCGTAGTTGAACTTCACCATGATACAACAACTGCTTCGAATAACTATAATTTATGGCTACCTCACTACGCTCGGACCGCAAACAAAACGCATCTATTAGATAGATGTTGTTGTTATTACATGCATTGCGAATCTACAGCATTATTCATATGTAACTACATGCACCAAGTTACCTGAATGCATCATCCATACAGGATGTTTGAAAGAGGAAATCATTTCTTCTAATAATTCGATTAACTTTCATAGAATACGAGTAATTTCATTTTTTTTTTCTTCTTCTATTCAAATCATTTAAAGTTAACGTTATTTATGATAAAATTCAAATCAATCATCTTATACAGAGTTATTCTAATTTGCCCCATGACAATTCAAAACCCAAGAAATAAGGGGACATTTTTATGCAAAATTATTCAAATGAGCATTTTTATTGTCCAATTACAGTCCGCATGATTCAGTGGCTAATTTATAACTGGTTGGCTTGTCTGTTTTTTGAATAAATTAGTTTTCAATACAATTTTTAAATTGAACTAAGAGATATGAAGTAAAATAGGAAATCAAAATTTCCTACTGCGCTTAACTTTAGTTATGAAATTGATTAGATTCTTCGGGATGATCCTGTAAAGACAGATATAAATAGCATTGTGGCCAATTGATAGGTATTATCACTTCCGTTTTATTGTATTTGTTGCGATAAATCCCTTCTTTGCGCGCGTATATGCAGACTCTGCAAATATAATGCCATTCATGCGTATGCGGTATATGCAAAAGAATCGAAGATTTTCTTTTTTATGGATATCTCTTTAACTGCAGATCTCCTCTGAGAGGTGCACCTCTGAGTGAAAAAGCCTTTTCAACAACAGTTAGTTATCATTTTGTATAAATCCGAAATGCAGTAAGTTGGTTAACGGGAAACGTGGATGCCGTTTTGCCAATCCTTGTGGAAACAATTATTGCAACGGCCCTCGTCGTCCACCAGCATACCAAATCGGCGTAATAATTTTAAATGGAAATGTTAATGATTTGTTTAATTGCTGGAAGAGAGGTGCATTTGCATAATAAATGTGACGCTGATGAAGGTTTTAATGGATTTTTTGTGCGTCGTGAAGCGCACCGTTACCCAAAGGGTACCACGTTATCTATCACGACGGACGATAATCAATCATATGAGAACTGTGCATCAGTGTACTAAACAATAACGCGATATTACACTTGCAGCAACAACAGCAGCAGCAAAGAACTGTTGGAGTGTGCTTGCACCAGGAAGACACATCGATCCGTATCGTTTTGCATTGCAAACACAGTGTGTTCGTTTTGAGCTGCGAGCAAGGTTGCGTTATTATTTATCATTAACGTTGCATGTAGTATAGCATATACGATAGTATACCGACCGACAATATTCATGCATATTTATAGTATTTATCAACTTCCATGTTGGTTTTTGCCAGTGGAAAGCTTATAACTGTTGCCTGGTACAATGGCACTGCTGTTGTTACTAGTATTGACATGATAAAGTTGTTGCGAGCGAGTTCAAAAGGTGTCGAAGTGGTCGACGGGGGTCTACGGTGCATCGTTATCTGGTTTATGTGGGATGAGTAGAGTAACTGTTAGATTGGGGTTAAAGAGCACCTGACATTACCGCATGGGTCTTTAGGTGTGGCTGCTAGCAGCTCATTAGATGTACCGTAATTGTCTTTTATATGGTCTACCGGGCTCCGGACCATTCGTGAAAGGTCAGCTCGCGCGCGCTTTTTATTCAACACCCAAAGTATACCCAAGTTTCAGTTGATGCTGCAGGCTCTTGGCTTTTCTCCTCTCTTTCTCTTTCTTTCTCGTTGTTCACTTGGATCTATTGGTTGAAACAAGTACGAATCGGTAGATTTTGTTGATTAACCAGAAACTATAACAGGACTTTAACGACTATTGTGCGCTATTCTCCCTTTTTTCAACCTGTACACCAACACTTATGCAGGTGCGATGCAAGATGCGTCCGATGTGTTCGACAAGTGTTGAGAAATCGATGCAATGAGGGCCATTTCGTTCGAGAACCTCCGCCGCTTGGTCGGCGGCGGCAAGAAGAAAAAAGACAAGGAATCGTCGTTTAAACGAAGCGATTCTTTCAAGAGGATATCGATACGCAAAAGTTATTTAGATAGGGGCAAGAAGAAGCATTTGCATAAACTCGAAGTGGCCACGCAAACGGTCGACGAAGACTGTGTGATAAGTACCCCAGCATCGATCAACAGGAAAGTTGATAGTTGCGTTCAAGTGGAAATTAACGGTGATACCAAGCTGAGGGGCAAAGATAATAGTCGGGAAGGTCCGGGTCAGAGCGTTATAGCGTACGGGCAGTGGTTAAAGGGAATCAGGAAGGAAGACGTGCCTTATTCGGGGGGCGCGAAGGGCGGCGAACGTACGATAATCTACGTGCCTGCCTCGGATGAAATTAAACCATCCCCACCGGTCATAAGACAATTGTCATCGTCGCCGGTGCTCCGGCGAAAGTCACCCATTAGTGTCAGGAAAACAAAGTCGCCGGTATTGCAGCGCAAAGAGAGCAATGATTCGGCGGTGGAAATGTTCCCCTGGGGCGATTCGGTCGATGTTAAGAAATCGCCGTTGATCAGGCGCCGTGCTAGACCGTTATCGCCGCCCCTGATGCCTGATTCCGGTACGGAGGAACTTTGTTCGTTATCCATTAGCCTGGGACGTATTTGGATGGACGCGCCGCAAGTGATGGCGCCTAGAAGTCTCGAACTGCCCAGAGTGACAGCCCCGTCTGTGTCCGCACATAACTCACTGGACAGTGCTCTGAAAGATTTACGCGACGACCCGATAGTTATAAACAGATTAAAGAAGCAGAGGCCGGCACCTCCGGTCGGAAGGACTTTATCCTCGACCAGCAATACCACCGCTTCGACCGGCCTGTTTTCCAGTAAGGACTCCGGGTTTTCCTTCAGCATACCCAAATTATCCGACGAGAGTTTGGTCTCTCGAGGATTCTTCCGCAAAAAGCGACCCAAACCGAAATTGTCCGTCAGCAAAGACGGATACTTCAAGAGAACTAGTTTGGCGCTGGAGACGACGAAACGTAATTCGGTCCGGAGGCGTAGCAGTAGTAAAAAGAAACACCGGAACTCGAAGAGGAATAAGAAAGTGTCGAGCAATGGCAAGAACGAAATGTATCAAGTGGTCGTTAATCGACCCCCGAGATGCTTGAAGTCCTTAAAGCTAGATCCGATGATCTTCGTGCCTCCCGAAAAGCGCAAGGCGTCTGTCAAAAGAAAGCAATCGTTCAAGGTGGCCGTTCGCGAAATACGGAACTTCAATGTGGATGCCTATCCGAAGGACTATGCTAGTGACGATGGGGTTTACGAGAGTCTCCCAGGTGATTCGCAAGAATACTTTTCGGACGAGTTAAGCGGTCGCATATCGCGGATAAGTCTCTTGGAGGATGAGGCGGCCGCCGGAAATGAACCGACAATGTCAACTCCGCTCGTTTCAGCTTTGTCTATTGCCGGCGATTTCGTCGACGACGACAACGACAACGATAACAGCGAAAACAATTCCTCAACGTCGCAACATTATATCCCGCCGGGAGTGTCCCCGATTCCGAAGCGAAAACAAGTGCGTCGACGGAAATCGGGACTAACCCATAAAAAGAGCGTCACGTATAATGTAAAGCCGAACATCATGAGAGCGCCGTCCACGTTGAAGAAGCTCAGCAAAAGAAACGGTGAGTGGAGTCGTGTTTTTCGTAAATTAATCATATTTCACTTGCGACACACTGCATCAGCAGCAGCGCACAATTTGCGATCGTGCGAGTTTATTAAAATCGTGCAATATCCTTTTTTCCACTTGATCTTCCACGATCCCGATTCCCACGCCCTGGTCATATCAAATTATTTATTGCTTTGCGCGTGCATAGATAGAAAGAACGACGCAGTGAAAGTTTCGCTCGGCGCGCGCTTTTAATTCCGAGAGAGACACCTAAATCGACGAATTCCGTGCTCGAATAACAACGCTAACAATCCTCGAAGAGATGTTTCCAAAAATTCTTCATCTAATATAATGATGATTGCGTAGCGCAACCGCTCGCTAATGGAGAGCGCAAAAGATCGTTTATTCTTAATAGTCGTTTTTGTCGCGTCCTGGCAGCCATGCACTAGTTGGTATAAATTAGGTAGCAAGGAAATTCACGCTTGTGGCCTGCCATTGGTGTGAACGTTATTAAAACAAAGCCGGCGAGTCTTAAGTTAAGTGTCGGCAATAAGTAATTCGACAATGAACCGTTTGGAAGCGCGCAGACGAATTGCATGGCAACACCAGTGGCACAATGGTAACAGGATTACGAAGGACGAGAATAGATAAAACACGTAGCGGCAGCAGCACACCAGTTATACTACCCGAAGAGTTTAATTGGACGGGACGAGACATTTCTCATTCCTGTAATGCCTTGCTCAAATACATTACACCGTATAATGAATTCAATTCTGCAATTTTACTTCTTGCTGCGGCTTTCCTCTTGCTGCCTTGGCTCTGGCTGGCAGCAGCAGCAGCAGCAGCAACAACAACAGCCGAGAGCCCCGCAGTAAGTAAGCAAACCCGAGTAAGCAAAAAAACACCGGAGACGTCCTCATTAGTAAATTTATATTGTGCAGAGCTGCAGATAAGAGACGTCGCGATCGAGCGTTCGAATTAAGCGAACTCGCGCGCTTATATTTATTTATGCAAAATGGAAAAATCGGGATTTGTGCTATTCGAGCGAGGCCTAGAGCAGCAGAAACTAACAGTAACTTGTGCGATCGCAATGTTTTGCTCTGAACGTGTGCTTCTTCTTTCGAATGTATAATGATGCAGCAAAGTGCAGATGATGTCGCTTTTTTACCATTCGTTCTCCGCTCGTTTCCTAACTGTTCCTTTTGCGCGGAACAGTTTCGCTTCTTCCTCGCTCCTTATTCTTGTGTTCTCTCGTCTCGTGTGCGCCCGCTTCTTTTATAATACGTAAACGTAAACGCTTCGAAATTTGCCAGATTTATGCCCGAGCAATAAAATTGGTTTTTACGATCGATTGCTGCGTCGATTTCCCCATCGATGTTTATTGTGCGATTCAATTTTTGCGAGATCCCTGTTAAGATATATCGTTACTAATGGCCGAACAGGGAACGCATAAAATTGAATCCCGACACCTGCACTATACTGCTCACTGCGCTCTAATTGAATCGTTTCGAACGATCTTCGACCCTTCTCTCATTTGTTCGCGTCCCAAACGAAAACGATGATTAATGATGAATCTCACTTTCGCGGGCCGTGTTCCCTCTTCCTTACTTGTACACTTAATTTTCGATCGCTCGCTTTCGAACGGCGAATAAATAATGTTCTTGCGTGGAGATAAATACTCTTCTTTGAACCGAAAGTAACCGAAAATCATCCTCTATACATATTGCCCACAGGACAAATTTATATTCGACCAGGAAAAAAAATGTGGGTATACATTTACGGACACACTTTGCAAAATAAATATTGCATTTTCAGATGAATTTCAACGTCCCTTTTAATAAATAATAATTTCTCATAATCCCTTACCAAATATTTAACAAGGATTTTTCCATCAAAATTTTGTAAAAATATTGAAAATTGTTTCTAAAATTTTTGCTTCCCAAACAAACAAAAAACGCAATCGATTGAAAAGAATTTCATAAAAATTCCAAACCAATATAACCGCCTTAAGAAATAGTATCTGCATAGAACTATTGTATTGCAAAAGACACGAGGGAATTGCAAGTTGCAGTAAAAATCGCGTAAATTACCATTTGTATGCATACGTGTAGGCAGGAAGAAATAGTAAATCTGAGCTGTTGATGATATGTTTTGCATTTAAATGAAAAATCGACTGAGTGAAGGCAAGAGCCGAGGAGCCGAAGAAGAGAGCGCTGGCAATGTGCTGCAGCACCGCGGAGGAGCGCACACAGAGATGAAGAATGCGAATGTCAATGCGACTGTTGCGCCACCCGCAAAGATCGTGAGCCTTATTACTGGAAGAAGGTAACCGGTAACCAGACACGCTCTTCGTGATTCCTCTCAGGAACGGATGATAGTTTGGCGACCGCCTGCTTGCTTTTCATATTTCTTGCGTGCCGGCCGCCAATTCGCCATAGATATACTTACTTGGCTATGTTATGAAGACGAGTCAATAGACTGCCCTCGGTCATCCCCACAGTTGTATTCTAATTAAAACGCAAGCTCTATAAACTACTCGTTGTTGTTTCTCTCTCTAGTACCTACCTCGCCTGCACTTTAATGACTACCTTCGAGTGTACTTTACCAATATGCAAAACTCTTCTTGATTTTCTTTACTTTTATTTTTGTATTTGCAAAAAGGCTAATGTTTTTTAATCTCTTACTCAGAATTTCAGTTGTTATTTTTCTTTTATTTGCTAACAATCGTAATTTTTCTTTATAATAGTATATTATTAACCAAGGGTGTGAAATTGACTTAATTGAATTACGTAGCTATAAAGAACTAAAAAGTTTTAAATGTTGACCACAATTCAATCCTCAACAGTACTGACTAACTTCAACCCTTTGTGAACCGTATTAGATTATTTTTCATTTCGTTTTTATTTTTGATTAATTTTACTGGTACTTGATGCATTTCGAAGGAAACAGAATTTACACAGTTAGTAATAAAATTGGAGGTTTTAAACCACTTGTAAGTTGGCTTCAGCGATAAGTTGTAGCAGCATTAGTTAACGAAGAAATATTATTATAAACCCCGTTTCAGTGCTGGTACTTAACAGGAGGAAATAAATTAAAGAAACAGGATATAAATTTCCTTAATAACTCATCAATTTTTATTACGGTGCCGGACCGGACCTGAGCGGTGCGAAAACGATTATAAATTATCAGCGCTCGTAATTGATTGCGCGCAGATCTTTAATAATTCCTTCTCGACTCTTTAATTACTTTCCTTTTTTCCGCACGCGAACACTTTTAAGCTTTTTACTGTTCAATTACCATTAGGTATCATAAAAGCCAGGCATTTTTCATATAGCTTAATGACTTCACCATTTATAGCCGCTTGTTACTAATCGATTTGTTACTTTTTCTTTGCAGGTAAGTCACTGCCACACGAGAAACCGCAACATCCTTATTATATTGTTATTGCGTTGCCTGTGGAATCCTCATTATTTTCGATGCACGCAATATTTTCCCAGTTTTTTATACCACTAGATTCGATCCACGCATCGCATTACTTTCATCTTATGGGCAAGTAGTAACCATTTATAAATTTACGTATATGCCTAGGCTTCGCGTACCGTTACAATTTAAATGCGGTGTTTCGCAACTGCCACTTGCCCGAAACATTTACAAATATAAAAAAAGAAATGAGAAAAAAAAGGAATTACGGTTTGCGTAAAAATACCTTTTCGTGCACATTAAGCGTACCTTTTGATTTCAATCTCCCTTTTTTTTCGAAGCGGCGCCGGAGAAAGTTTCTTCTTTTTCGGATTGCTCACGAAGTCTCGAGTAGCCGAATTACCCAAACGATGCGGTTTGCTTTTTTATTTGAATAATATTTGAATAAAATTTTTCGGCTGCGTACGTTATAAACTTTCGTAACATCTTTGGCCTATGAATTATATAAAAGGAATAGTTGTTTCGCGACCTTCAGTCTTCGATGCAGTTCATTGACCATCGATATTCCATTCGATATACATACACAACGAATCAAATAATATTCAGCGTGCACACACACGGCAGGAAGAAAATAGTAAGCAACCAGTTTCGTTTTCGGTTCATCAACGTCTTTGCGCGCTGCGCTGCGCTGTCTCTTCGTGCTCCCTATCAAGCAACTACACAACGAATTAAAAGAGCGCTCGTACAATAGCGGACGGAGACACGACTCCGTTACTGTACTATAACAAGATTATAATAGAAAACGAAATGTGAGCTCGTTTTGTAACGGTTTCAAACGGCTTAATTAGCCAGGGAAATTGGAGGTTCCATTTGGAGCCACACGTTTCGTTTTTAATTGATAGCAGAATATGCTTTACGGTTGCCATATTCATTTCAAATCAGCGCTCTTTTAATTTACTGTTGAAAACACTTAAGTGCTTTGCACGTAGATCACAGAAAAGTTGTATTTAAATGGTTTCATGTTCATAAAACTAAAAGTTTTTAACTTGTTTTAATGAACGTTCTTTTAAGGTTTTTATGTAGTTTTATTTCGTTAGTTATTCGATAGCTTTTTCAAGTTTTTTTTAAAGCTTATTTATGGATTCATAAAATTATTTAATAATTACATTTACTGTAAGTGGTTATTGATAATTCGGTAATGACCACTCAAATAATAATACTATTGAAATTATAATTATACAAAATCTAATTTAAAGGGATTTCCAGCATTTCACCACAAAATTAAATCACAAAATTTGTGAATTAATTAAATTAAAACTACATTTTTTATTACATCTAATTTTATAACATTTCCTCCTTTGTTTTGTTTAAAATTTATGAACGAAAAGTGTCAATTTAGCCGCACTGCCAGTTCGTAAAATAATCCGAAACAGTTTGCCATTATACAATGCGCCCATTATCCTTCATCTGCAGCGAGGAACAACAATAATATTAATATGACCTGCAGAAAAGTAAATCAATCGGTGAGCTCCGATTATTGTTTATGTAGTAGACCGTTTGATTTACAGTTATTACCGAAGCATGCTTAATGGGGTATCATTTGGTATCATTATCGTTATGTCGTTAGAGCAGATCGAACATGATACAAATCTGCGGGCGGTCGCAGTGATAGTCGTCGAAGAGATGAGATGTGGAAAACTCTCTAAAGCTGAAAAATCGCTCTCGCATCGATTGTCGCTCGCCAAATATTGGTCTTCGCAGTCGTCGGGGCGAAGAAAAAAAAATTGGCAATAATTCCGTTAGGCCATTGATTAAACGCAAACACAGAGTTATTGATTGATACTCGCGGTATGCGAGCCGCAATCAATCCATCATCGCATATATAAACAAAGTACGTGTCAAAAGCCGTTTAGCTAATTTGTGTTTCGTTTTCATATACAGGGAAATTTAGAATTTCGTAATATGCGGACTAAAACTATGTGAATTTATAACTGTTATAAATTTTTTTTTATGTTTAAATCTAAATTTATTAAGTGCAAAAGCAATATTTTATAATAAAACCAAATTCATACAGGATGTTCAAAGGTTTTTATTCTATCCACCTTTTTTTCTATATTTCTTCATTTCTAAATATCTTCAATTTTTTTTCATTTATTATTAATTTAAATTTTCATTTTATCGAGAGTTTGAAAATAACATTAAGAAATTGATTTCTAGTTGAAATGATCTTTAAAACGATAAAAACTATAACTATTTGAAAATTATTATTAAATGACAGTGCATAGTTTCCATAAAAAGTAGATTTTGGACCAAAATTATTAAAAAAGTTCCTTCATGGAGTTTTCTGCACAAGAAAAAGGAACATAATACGAAAGGACAAATTTGTTCTACACCCTGTAAGAAGCAGCCGGCAACTTTAAAAATATTATTACGCCATAAAGAGGCACTCCTCTTGTTATTTAGGAACCGCTATCATCCGCTACTTGCGGGAATTACAATATAATTTAGCGTCTAAAAATGGGGTGATAAACTTAAGATTTACGTGTCTTTTTCTCGCGCCGCTGAAAAAAAAAGTTCCTCCTCGATCGAATTACCTATATTTGCTGCTCCGCAATATAATTAGGTCGTGCTGAATATTGGATTACTTTGCACAGTTTTTTCTTTCGTTTTATTCGGCGAGCGCAAAACTAAACAAATAAATATGAAAACAAGACGTAGAACTGAAGAAGAAGTTGTCTGGCAATTTCTTTTCTTTTTTTTTTTGGTTCTTGTGCTTTCATATGCGCTCAACTTTGTTTCGCGTATATGATTCTTTCATAAATGCACGAAATCTTGAGCGATCTTTCGATATTGGACCAGTTCCAATCCGTTTGTGAACGCCGAAAAGCGAGGTTTTTTCGCGCCGTATCCGACAGCCGAGAGAGCACGCAAAAAGAGTGCTTTTAGTTTATTACGCGCCGCGTGCGACAAAAAGTTTCCCATGGGAATTATCCTGCATTATTATTAACATTTACATTTGTCAAAGAGCAAACATTATTATATGGTAACCTTTACGCAGCAGAACATACGCCAACTATATAGTTTAGTTGGAGATGGAAGAACTAGCGGAAGAAACAGTTGTCTGCATATTGCGAACATGTTTCGTGTAGCCTAGCGCATATACTATAGACTATAGAGTATACATGAATTCTAAGCTGCTTCGAAATTTCCCAAAGGGAAATTATGCACGCCTCGATTAATCATTATTTCAATGAATGAATGTCTAATTAAAATGGAAAAACTGAAGCGGTAATTTATGGGATTAAATTGAAAGTAGAAGCAGCGGATGAGTTTTACTGCCGCAATTAGGAGAAGGTTACAATTTTACGCTAATTCGAACGCGACGAAATCTCCGGCTCGGCCACTTGAGCGTGCATGTTAATTAGTACACTCGTTCGCGTTACGTAACACGCCAATGTTTATAAATTCATGTCTGTATATGTTTACTAGTTACTTATCGGGGGCTTTAATCAAAGAGATTGAATTGGGTTCGCGCCTTATATCTATAGATAGATTTGCACTGCTCCAGTATAAATGCACTCCTGTAATTCTAGCTCTCTGTATGAGTGAGCTAACAACATACAGAGAGCTGGTTTATTTTTAGAGATTCGCATGTGTTTGTGCGTGTGTTTGTTTGCATTCGGAATTAGCACCTCTGTAACGCGATTACGATACACCTTAAAGCAAACGCACGTCGATAAAGTAAATGCAATTTCATAACTTGTTCTGTCAGCTTTTTAACGGCCGCGCGGACTTTTATTGGGATCTTTGTAAATAATAACGAAGCCGTCATAAAAGGAAACAATAAAAGAAGTCTTCGGCGCTGCCGTTGCTGCTGCCTCTGCTGCTGCCTCTGCTGCCGATGCCATTGAACGTTGATCGAACCTGCGAGCAGATAACTAAAATTCGCCCACTTTATTTTACTGTCGGTTCGTTTAACCTTACGGATGCGTCTTCACGTGAAAAGAATCTCTCTCTCTTTTCTTCTCCGCTTTTCAACTAAATCTTACCTAATTCGTGGCTTTCCAGCCAAAATGCATCTTTTGTTTCGAGCAATACACTTCTTGTGGGTGGCGCTTTTTTTTTTCTATTTTATTTTTATTGTTTTAAATTTATATGCATGAATGATAACCTTGTGTTTATTTGATTGTTTCTATGATTGCGTTTGCTAGTTTTGCTTAAAAAGGTTACAATACTTTTTTTTTCTGTTGTGAAGATAACCTTTGAATAATTGGCAATTAATATAATAATAAAGCTGTGCCCTTTTAAAAACCCACATTATTATTGGTCCCATTAAACCGTTATTATTGTACTGTTTTGGGATTTGTTTCCGATTCGTTTTAAATTAGGAGTTTTAGGGCGAATTTCGGCTGGCACTGTTAAAAAGTTCCGAAGGGTTATTAAAGTTTTAATATTTAACATCAATAGTGTGTTGTTGATTAAGTAATAATTACACATTAAATATGTCGATTATGTTTAGTACAAATCACAAAATGTGGGCTGTAAACCGGGGATTACACTCGTACTCTGAAATTATTTCTGAAGTTATTTTGAAGGGTATAAACTCAGATAAACCAATTAATGTTTTATTTTTCATTTAACTTTCAGTTGTAATTAAATTTTCTTGATATTAAAATGGCAAACAATTTGTATTGTGATAATTAACCTATTTATTAACGAAATTATAACTAATTAATTAATTAATTTACTAAATGTTTAAATTTATTTATTCAGTGTGGTTCAAAAGGCCCGTTTAATTAATAAGTTCAAATTGAAGACTGCCTATTGATTTAGCAATAGTGCAGTCAAATACATTATATTACACCCACTTAAAATTGTTCTCTCTCAATTATCTTTAGAGTTACTTCAGTTTTCACTTATCATATTTAAAAGGATTTTCTCAAGTATCAAGAATGAAGAGAAAAATTTGAATTTTAAGGCGATAAAAAAATATTTTCAATCATTTCCTGTTTCATAAAATTTGTCATCTTAATTTTTAAAATTGCTGCAAACTTCATAAATTGTATTGCAAAATTGCTATAAATTTTACAAAACCGAAGCATGTCGTGGGTAATTTATTTATGTACATGCATACACGCAGGTATTCGCACGTATATGAAAACGAAGAGTAACTCGATAGAAAAAGTTAATGCGCCTGTTTTATTCAGTGCGTGAAGTGAAAATACCCAAAACAGGATTAATGTACGGAAGAAGATGCTCAGAGCTTAGATCGATATCATCATATGCAGGAAAATTAACAAACGCAAATCGGATTACGTGAGAGGCTCTTGGGCAATGCGCGCGGCGCGAGTTTTCACTTATTTTTCCACGAAAGCCACCTCGAGCGTTACACTTTCAGCACACAACGGCTCAACTAAAATAATAATCTCTTCGTACGCTTTCTGTGTGTACAATATACTTGAGAGTATAGGTAGAGAGCGAGAGGTATGTGCCGGCACTTCGTTACTGCTGATTGTGAACTTAACCCGAAAGCTACGGAACTACTGCCAACAACGTTTCACTAAAAGGAGCAATCATCGAAATATCCTGACAGGACATTATAAATTACATAACAGCGCCGCGGGAGCTTTCTAATTTAGCCCCCGGAGATCTGAATTATGCTCATACGCGACGCATGAATTCGCATATAACAACTTCGACACTCGCTTTTAATTATGTCGCCTTCTGATCGACGATAGGTCGACGATAACGGCTGTGCCCTATTCCGATGGTACGTAGTACACGTGTCCTTAATGCGTCACCTTATCAACCGTAACTGGAACGAGCAGAGACCACTTTGTTCTTCACTGAATTCGCCCCCGCGCAGACAATGAACGGCATTAATTGCACAATCAAGCATGCTAACTGGGTCGTTTTACTTTGCCAGTCTAATTAACCAGTGTTTAATTGAATTCGACCCTTTGCCGTTAAGGCATACCAATGTTATTTATTGTTTCGATTAACGTTTTTGGAACAACGTTTATTTGAATTGATTGGCGAGTGTATTTTGCACCGAATGGCGGCAGTAAAAAGTATTGCTTTGACCGAGTGCCATAATGAAACTTCACAATTGGCCCATAATTTTATTATTGGGATTTTTGAAGTGAATGCGCACACAAGTGCTGTGTCAATAAATGCGCTTTGCTGTTGAATCAATTTCAGGTCCGGTTTATGGTTTGCATTAAATTTTTTTAATGAAAACTCAACCTTTGGTGAAGGATTTGCCACAGTTTAATACCTTGCCAACCATAAATAAAATGCATTCGACGAAATTAAAACCTGGATAAACGTGAATGCAGTTTTTTTTTTCGATTTTGTTGGAATGGTTTATTTTAGCGCTATTGTTTTCCCAAGGTTTGATTTTAGGGAACACATTTTTTATTTATTCTTTATTTGCTTTTTATTAAAATTTTGTTTTGATTGAATTGTGAAGCAATAAATGTTTTTTTTTTGTTTTCAGTTTTTCATAGGGAGAAAAAATATTTATTAAAACATAACATTTCTACGGTCTGAACAGTTACGTTGGAAACTCGTTGCTTTTAATATATATTTCATTTTTAAGTTTTTATAGTTTACGATCTGCTTAACGACTTCTTAGGGCCATTAGTAATTATATTAGATATTCGCATTTCCAATAAATAGCTTCCTACGTTGATTTTTTTAGTGGCTCTGTAATAAAATGAACTCGCAGCGTCTATTATGTAAATCCACTAGGTTCTATTTTCTGCGCGACAAAGATAAAAACGAGCGCAACTTATTATGGGCCATTAAAACAATATGATTATTTTTAATTAAAAGCGAAAATCATAATACTAGAATTAAAGCGGATTAGGTAATGAGTTAAGCAAACAATGGGACAGCGGGCGGGTTGAAAAAACAGAGGCAGCTGTTGTGATAATAGTTATAATCCGAGCTGCCGGGCACTCGTCCAACCTTTATAAATGCAAATTAAACTATTCGATCAGCGCTAATCTAATAAAACACCTCCATTTTACGACTTGCTTCGAGTCCGGGGGCTATACGAGTACCACCGTTCGGGTTCTAACTAAATGAAAATTCATATCGGTATATACAATTTGGTGTGTCTCTTGCACACGTCGTAAATATGGAGCCACAATACTCTTGCCAACGGAAATTACTCGCTACTGAAGTGCGGTTGCACGAAATTTACGGTTTTCAATCACATAACAATATAATGCAGATATAGTACCTTTTCCGACGATATTTCTCATATTGGATCCTCGATACGGCGCAAATTATTAATATGCTCGAGGAAATGGACCTTTAAATGGGATCAGTCATCGAATATAGTCTAATTAATACACGCGGCAAAAATTCTGCACGTCCAATGAAGAAATGTCCTCATGCTTAATTAAAGGATCAGCCCATAAGGCATCGAGTTATGGAAGTCGTTAAACGACCCAGGATAATAGAGCGGGAGCCATTGCTGGCTCCTCTTTATTTCATTACAAGTTTCTTTATATACAGGACGGAAAATTTATGAATATATGGACCAATTTTTTTTGTGTAATACTGAATGTATATGTTTTTTGTGCGAAAGAAAAAGAGGGGTTTCTTTTTTATGTTCTTAAGCATCCTCTTACAAAGGTCAATTTTTTTTTTACTTTTTTTATATAATAAAATATCAATTTATTTGTCTCAAGCGAAGTAATTCATTTTAAATAGAACTATGAATTCTTTAAAAAGTGGATATTGAAATAGCGTCTGACAAGATTAAATAACTATAATCATTTAACTTAGTGTTTACTTTTATTTTTGAAATGTGAAACAAAAAAGAACTGCACCAAAAATATAGCATGGCGTTTTAATAAAAAAATAATCACAAAACCAAAAATGCATTTTTGAAAAAAAAAACCGTTCTATTACCATTATTACTTGCATACATTGCCCGAGCGCATGTTATTTGTGGAAAATTTTCCGTAAAGAATTAGAGACAGATAGGATAAGTTTGAGCGCGGCGAAGTATGCCCTTTGTGTGCAATTGAGAGCATATCTCTTGCAACTTTTTCTTGGACGGAATAGTTTCCGCAGACAAACTCCGGAATAATCTCGTTCGCCGTTAGAGGAGAATCCAATTATTTGGGTGAAATATGGCAAGTGCACTTAATTAAGGTGAAAGCCCGTCGGAATAGAAAGATTTGCTTCCTGAAAATTTTAATCGCAATTTTTTCCCTTTGTCTTTCCCACATGCTAACGTATACGAGTACACTTGCCGGGACTCGGGTGCTCCGGATGCATCCGGATCGATTACATTATATCTATCTATCGGCAGGACCACTCCAATTTCGCGCCAAGCACCGGTGAGGGGCATGATTTCCACTTTGGACCAAGCACTGGCCCCTCACGCCCCTTGCGAACGACTACATGTGTTACCCGCCACCCAGAGATATGCCGTAAAAGTTAGGCGCAAAACTTGGCAGCCAGCAAGTGTCTTAGCGAACTAATTTAATTTTCTCCCACGATTTACTCCATTATTACTATAACCGTGCGCGCTGCTCTCCGTGTCCCTTCGAAAAATAATTAATTGCGTTTTTCTGCTCGTGTGCTGCATCAGGTAGCTCCTCTCTCTCTCTCTAATAAAGCTGTCCGTTGCCGTAATTTAATTTTGTTGCCGCGTTCTCCTGCACACGTATACTTTGTCACAATATCAATTCATATTTCTTTGCCATTTTTGTGTGAGTGTGTGTGTGTGTGTGTGTGCGGTAGATAAGTGGTGGAACTAGATGAATAAGTACGGATACTTTGTTGGGGCCGGAGGTGTAATAACTGTCTGGGAATTGGAAAACGTACGTATGTGCAATTCATCAAAATGATTTAGATTCGTCGCTTTCAATTTACCGCCCTCGCGATGATGATAATAAAAATCGTGCGCGACTTCAGACAGTTTCCTCGAGGAAACAATTGGAGGCGGCGGCTGCCACACACAATTTTCACCTATTATGATGTGTGCATGTGTATATGATCAAGAGTCCAAGGTTCCTGAAAACCTTTGTGTATTGTTTCGCAAAAAAATAATGCCTGTTGCCTCGTTTCTAATCGCTGTACATTTCTCTTGTTTATCAATTGTTATTAAGCGCTGGGAACCTCAGACCAAAAAGGACATTATTGGCTTTGTACGCAGTAATTCTTTGGTATTTAATTTCCTGACGAAACATGGAAAAACTTTAATTAAAATAACTAAATTTTTATGTTGCTGAATAATTTTATGTGATTTGTGACGGGTTTTTTCTTGCATTATTATTAAATTAAAGTGAAAAATATTTTTTAATTACATTTTTGGGAAAGAATATTCTATACACTTATTTCCATTCTGTAGTCTGTAGCAAAAGTCACTATAAAGCTTTCATAATTTTAATTACCACCGTTGTGTTTTTAATAAAAGTTAAAACATGCATTTTGTTATTAAATTTTTTTTATAACGTTTTTGGTTTTTCGAGCTCAATGTAAAAGATTGATTTATTAATTGTTCCTCTTCACTAACTCGCTAAAAATAAATTGCAAATATTATTTCCAACAGAACATCAGGACAAAATGAAAAAACGAAGAAATAATAGAAGCAAATACCTTTTGGCTAAACGAATTTTCAATTTAAAAATTCCCTAAAAGCAATATTTTCCAACGAAAACATGTACCTATTTGTAGTATGTGTGTTCGCCGAGCTCATTATTTGTTTGCATAAAGAATTCCATAAATATGCAACAGCGTTTATTGGGCGCAGCAATGCTAACGACGAAAAAACGACATCGACGACGACAAAGAGAACAACGGACGTGCCTCGCTAACGCCATAAGCATTATGTGCAAAACCTAAACCCCTCCGACAACAAGAAAATTGCAAAAAGTGGAATCGAATAAAATGGACCGCACACATTTTTTTTTTCAGTTTGTCACGAGAGAATAGACTGCTATATGGAATTTACAGCATCGGCGGATTACAATGACAGTATATACATACATGCCATATAGTGTATGGTGTTGTCTATTTGGCGTCGAGACGCGCGCAGGCACCGGCGGCGGCGTCCAGCCAGAGCTACCTATGATGCGACGAACTCTCGTCGCGAGAGTTCAGTGCTGGGCGGCGAGCGTCGCGACGTCGCCGCTCATTTTTACCGTTATCGCAACGAGACCGCTGCTGCAGCACCACCGCAGGGTGAAAGAACGACGATGATCGTCGCGACGGTACCGCCGATGACACATGTTCGTCGACATGCACAAGATTGGTGTGTGCGTCATATGTGCCGCCACGCTCGACGGCCGAGAGGCCGCGTAATAAGATCAACGGCGACAATAACCACATATCACACACCATCAATGCAAGTGCGACCGTGCGTGCGTTCAAACGTACTGATAGTCGGTGCCGAAGTCGTTCGCGATTAAGACACAAGAGAAAATTTTCAAGCTGTGCTCCGATTATGTGACTGGCTAATTTGCTAATAACGATTTAAAAGTTTCTAACGAATTCGCACAAATATCGGTTAAATCTAATAAAATATATATATATATATATATATTATAAAAAGTTTAATAATAATTAATATATTTATCTCTATATAAAAAAGAGTATATATATATACAAATAAATAAGAGTGGATTTAAGAAGAGTTTTTGAAAAGATAAAATATATATTCTATTGTTGTTAAAATTATTGTTCATTACCAACATTATCAATTAGCGCGTTTAAGGTTTAGCATAAATTCCCATAAATATTAAGAAGTCACCCGCAGCATAAAAGTGTGCTAGTTTAGTTGATCATATATGCTAATGTAACCGGAATTAAAGTTAATTTGCCAAGTGCCAAGTAAATAGAAAAACAAAGCAGCATTCTAAAATTAATATTAGATTGTATTATAGTAAGTTCTCAATCTATCGGATTTAATACAATACATTATGGGCCACTTTACATTCTTTAAATTATGAATGAATATTTTACCTTAGCAGTTTCCCTCTACAGTGTGCCATTTTCATGTATGCCATCGATTTCGGAGATTAATTAAAAAGTTGCTCTCGATAAAAGTACAAATTGAATTTTTCTAGATGTGCGTGAAGTCCTTCAATGAATAAAATTCCTTAATGATATATCAGCGCAAAAAATGGTGATTTATCGAAGCATTACTTTGGTGGACAAGTTAATTAATTTTTTGCGTTATTTTTGAAGGGTTTTTGGTTTTATAGGCGACAACTTTCGAAGAACACGTAATTAAATTTCGGTATGATTTATTGGTATTTTTTCTGATCGTATCAGTGATTATTATTTTCATAAATTGTTTATTTTGAGTAATTCAAGTAGCTTATATTTTAAGGATAACGAATCACTTCACTCAAGTTTTTCGTTTTTCTGATGCTTATTTAGTTAATCTTGTTTGGTTTTTGATAAATTACATTCAATTTAGTTTGTTTTGCTTGAATTGCAAGCAAATTTTATTATTTTTGCTAAATTTTAGTCAATTCTTATTTTTTTGTTCAAATAAATTTTGAAATTTAAAAAAAGAGAAATTTTAAAGGAAAAATGAAATAATCATTGAAATAAAAGGATCCTTTGTTTTTGCAAATGAAAAATTACCAATGTCAGAAAAGCTGCATTCCTTTCATTCGGTCTGCTCGTAGAGCAAAATCGAAAAACCCGACGATCCCGATTTTCCCCCGAGCGCAAGCAAAAAAAGATGTTTTACAATATGTGCACTCCGCAGAAACGAATATCCACATAAATGGCTAGCACATTTATCGATTACGTAATTCGCTTTAATTCGGGACGCGAATTAAACTGTTTATAAAATCCCTCTCGAGAAATTCGCTTTGTTTATATGTTTGCCCGCCAGCTAATGTTTAATTCGACGACTAAATGGAGTTTCCTATAAAAAAGCAATTTTCCGTTCTTATAAACTCGTACATCCGACGATATAATTATAGAACCGAATACAACGAAAAAAAAAAATGAAAATAACGCCAAGTGTTTCCTATTCGACTTTTTAATTGAATTTTTTATTGCTGCTTATGGTACCATATATGCAACTCATAACCCTTTATTAATTAATAGCTTATTGATTATTGCTCGCACTTTATGTGCTCGGACTATACGGTCGTCCACACATTTACAACGCGAGAGGAAGAGAACGGCAAAAAGACCTCGCAGAAGAATATAGTTTACAAAGGGCCGTAATAGAAATTCCAGCGTCATTCTTTTTGTGCGTCTTGCAATAATTGCGCGTCCACTTGCTTTATTGTCTGCACGATGACACATTTCAATCGGAAAGTGCAATTCCATTGTGTCGCTTATTACGTTCTCTCGGCCAATAAATAACGCGATTGTTTTTCAACAACGGTCCTCGGGGGGCCGCTTCTTCCATTTTTGGGCCGATGCCGATTTTTCGCCGCTCGCTGAATTATTTATCAACGACCACCAGGAATGGGATAATCTTGACCCGCGAGCGTGGTATGCGATTTTTGTGCCGTCGTTTATTCGACACGAGCTGCCTACGTTTTCTGTGTTACAAACAGTGATACAGAAAGGGAATAATGGAGTGAACCGGAGGCGGCGCCGTAGACAATACACGTATCCCTGTTTAGATTGTGTATTATATACGTACGTATAGAGGAGGTAGATCATCGCGTGCGATGTGTAAACGCGATTTTTTACTCAGAAACACAATATCAAAGGTTGTGCTTTTTACATTATAATATAAAATTTTAGCCCCCGGTGATAAATCGCTAGCTTAAGGAATGACAAGTGATAAATTGGACTTTGGGACAAATATTCAAATTTAATACATGTCTCCTTGGAATATTTTAAACGCGCTAAATTTTATTTTTATGCATCTTTTTTCCTAATATTAATCTTTATTTGTGAGGTTTTTTTGTAAATTTATCCTATTTCTATATATTTCATGCCATTTTTAGTGGTTTTTTTTTGTGGAATCAACTTTCTTAGTTAACATCAAAAGTTTTTTTTTACGTAATTTGATTAATTCTGCTAATAGATTTTTCTAATTCAAACAAATTATTCATTCTGCTAGTATTCAAATTTGAAATTAAATTAAATTTAGGGGATGACCACCCTTTCAAATTAAACTACTCCAATTTTTTTCATATTATGCAAAATTAAAGATCATTTATTTTTAATAAAATAGTTAATAATTTTTCTGAGAAAATTCAAGTGATAATTTTAAAGGCCTTACAGTTCTTTTAATTTACATTGTTATTAATTTTTTTTAGATATGTAGAATGCAATTCAAGCCTTTTGTTCTACCTTTGTTCTACTTTTTTGTTGAATAATGCAATTTTCTACTATAAACTACAAATGCTTTGTTTTTAAATATAGGCTCAAAATTCCAACAAAAAGGGTGCAATATTGATTAATTATTTATAGTTAAATAAAGTAATACCACTAAAGTTTTTTTATTGCTTTTTGGTGCGAAATAAAGCAATCATTTATTATGTTAATAATAAGCCAGTTTAAGTTTTACAAAAAAAAATATCAAACAACAAAAAAGCGAACATATCATTAAAAATATAATAAAACTTTTCCGGTGGAATGTAAAACGAGAGGATTTCGCAGTGCGGAAAATGATTGTGGCATAATTATTACGATGATCATTAAAATCTGTATGGTAATGTCGTTTTGTGGGCACATTCATCCATCAAAAGCGGAATTTTGTCAGTATCGCAGGTTATTAGTCACCGGTGGTACATATTGCGAAGACTGATTATCCTTGGCATTGCGAATATCTCGCTCGAAATATATCATTGCAAGGACGTACAGGACATTACGTGTAACTACCCTATATATTTCCTCCTTTTTCACGACTGCAGTAACACCGCCCCCGTTCATTCAAATAACAGGCGCGATAAAAAAAAATAAAACAAAACAGAAAAAAACGGAAACAATAACTCGAGCTTAAATCGATCGAGATTAGTCGCACTGAGAGAGCGATATTAATTAATTACTCGGATGAGAAACGGCTGAATTTAATTAATTATAGTTTAGCACATCGTTTACTCTCGCTCTCTCGTACACTGTCTCTCTTGTCTGTTAAATTTTATGAAAATTACTCGGAATCAACGTCTTGCGACTACTTGCACAGGACGTGAATTCATGAGTAGCTGTTTCGTGATGCTCGAGAACGGCACACGGGAGAGTCAAGAGGATGATATGCTTCCTGCAACATTATTAATCTTAATCGAACGGGATGAGTGTTTGTGTTGGCACACTGGCGCACTATTTCTGCTCCGTGTATGTAGGTATAAACGTCTTCATTAAGTCTCTCTTTGGTGTAATTAATATGCAAATATTATTGAAAGCCGTATATGTTTCCACTTGTTTTCTCTTTGTCTGCCATAAATGTTTCTAACATAAATTTAACACTTTTTGTTTCATATATCTAACGTGGTTAATAACTTTTTTTGTCTGACTAATTTATTTAGTTGTCATCTTTAGAAATTATTATTTAGTTTTCAAGAATTTTTACAATTAAAAGTTTAGATTGTGCACCAAATGAAAGACTTTTTATTATAAAGGGTGCTGCTTTTGTTTTTTAATTAACTGCATAAAAAAACTCCTAAGCCAGTTAAAAAAGTTATCATAAAAAAAATCTTGATAGGTTTTTCCTAAGTTGAAACAATTTATACATAAATAACGACCCCTTACAAGAACTACCTTAGAAGTTACCTTTATATCACCCTGTAAGCGTATAATATTGGTAAAACCATTAATACTTTTACCAAGAGAAATAATCAAGCAGAAGGGAATAAACGAAATTGCATTCTCGCTTCGAAAAAGCCACCATTTCTTTGGAACTTCTTTCGCGCAAGATAAACAAAAGAGATTATGAGTTATATACGAAATTATCGGGGCGCACTCGACCCCCGCAGCATATAAATAAACAACTAAACGAAAACGCGATTTAGTGCGAAGCTATCCTTATAAATCATCGATTTTCCGTTGAGCACTTTTCACGTGCGACGAGCGTAATTCGTCATGATTTACCTACTACTGCATACATATTGATGGCACATTAAAACCAGTAGAGGGATGCTGCTATGCTGCTCTGTTTTCGCACTAAACAAACGAACAAATCGCCTGTTTTTCTCTTGCAGATTACCCAGTACTACTACTAATCAGTCGCACGTTTTAAAAATCCTGCACCCAGTACGCACATATTCAATTCGGCGCAAATCATCAGTGATAGTACCTACAATACGTGATAGCAGTCGCGTTTCCGCATTGCAATAAAGCATCCGAGAGTGTAAATTGTCTTCATTTTATTAACGATCGTTCGATGTTATTTAATTAAGTGGTTATCCTTTATGAGAAATATTTTATCGGTGTTGACGAAGCGATAGAGCTTCGGAAGGAGAAGAAGAGCTTTAAAATAAATATATATCTATATCTATACTGTATATGTAAAATTTTATCGTGCAAAGTGAACTCGTTATGGAAAGTTTGGAAGAAGTTGCCGATAGGGCCGAAGCTGAGCGCCAGCAAAGTCTTAGAGATCTCGAGCAACTGTACGACTGGCTGCAACAGTTCGAGGACCCGCCGTGCGCCCCCAGACCGCCGCCTCCGCACCAGTTCAGAAATGGTAATTGTCATCGTTAATGCTGTCACGGATACTTTCGTTTGCCTAACAGATATCAGCTGGGCAATCAGCATTATATGTACATTGCATTATTATTATAATATCGCCAGACGTCCATTACTTTGACGCTCGATTAATCTTTCGCGCGCGCTGTCCGTCTCTCCCTCTCTCTCCCTTTGAGAGCTTGGTTTTTCCCCGCGCGCACTTCGTCCCTCGCTTTTCGCAATTAAGAGCGCCATTGGCTTTCATAACATTTATGATGTTGCGGTTACACAATGGTTTTCCTTTGCGATTCCTACCAAATGGATATGTATAGAAATGATGCCCATTATGACTTGTTATTATTCCCCAAGTGCTTGTGTAATTATTATTAATTGGTTTTTTGTTTGTTGCAGGTAAGTCGTCGGAAATGCCATTGAGGGTGCATTGGTAACGGTGACCTAATTGTTGGTAACGTTTTAATTGATAATTTATATTCAATTAGCACTATATATTGCTATTGCAATTATTCATCGGAAGTTTTTGCAATTAAATATTAATGGAACAGCTTAAAATTATTAATTGTTAATACTTTAATCTCATTTTTTACTACTTATTTATCACCTAAATGTTTAATTACAGTCTACAGTCGACATTCATTGTTAATTTGTCATTACATGAATCTTTAATTACTAAAGAATCCCTCTAAAAAGGTCGATCAATGAACATATTTATGTTTATTGATTTTCTTTTTTTTTTCAATTTTTATTTATTGCTGGAACAAAATTTCCTTGATAAAAAATAATATAATTTGTTACAAACGAAATCAATTATATTTAAAAAATTAAATTTTATCTCGATATTTCCGAGCTTTTTGTTTATTAAACAAAATCATACCAATTTGTTCCCAAAATTAATTAATTTAGTTTTCATAGGATCAAATTTTAAATGTATTCACTTGGACTGCGAATGAAATATTTAACACCGACAAAAATCAGATTTGCATAGTAGAAAAACAAAATGGTAATCACCTCAATCCGATTTTTTTTTTAATAACATTTTTATATTGAATATAAAATTAGTTACTTTGGGAACAGAAAATTTATAAATATTAAATCAAACAAGTACTATTAAACAGACAACGTTTGCAAATTTACGTAAGTAAATGCAATTTGAAATTGAGAATTCGTCATTTATATAGTGTAAAGCTTAGTAAGGGAAAATAATATTTGCCGAAGAGCGACGAGCCGCAGTTTACTTAAGCCAATTATCAAATAACGCACAGGAAGACAACAAATCGTCAACGTCCCCTGTAATATTCATAAGACGTCGAGAGAATTTTCAATGAGTTCATATAGTTCGCCTTAATGGAATTTTCAGGTCGCTCACACTCGCACACTCACGCACGCATCAGCTGCTGCTACTGCTGCTCCATTTCCAATAAATTTTTCAGAAATGCTTCATCAGGTTGAACGAACCCGAAGCGTCATTTGGTCACCTAATCGTTCTTTTTTCGCGTACACTTTTTGGCAATTTTCCACGCGCACCCGCTCATTATAGCTGACACAGAAATTGCATTTTGCAAACAAAATAAACTGTAATACATTTTATGTGTTTCTCATGTGGTTTTCTATGCTGCATTTGATTCTTCCTTGATCTGCTATTTACTAAATAATATATTTCTGCGTCTTGTATTTTCCCGACTGATTTGTTTTTTTGTTTTTGTTTTTCTTATAATATCGTGCTAGGATTTGAAAGCTCGTTTGCAGCTAAAGCTGAAAGCTTTCCCTTCGTCCGAGACACGTTCAATTTGTTTTTCACGTGCGACCAATTATTTTTTCGTTTATCCAAAGCTGCAGCTAATATAGTGGAAAATCGAAAACAGAAAACTTACATATTAATTTACAAGATGCAGCGTAGTTAAGTTAATGAAAAAAAAAATGAAATAAAAGCAAGCACTCGCAGGAAACTGATGCAGCATCCACTGCTCTATTATAATAATTATTGCAGCTTCTTTTTGCGCATCTCATTATATCGTTGCACAAGAAGAAGGATATCGAGTTGCACCAAAAAGACTGTACGGGAGTGGAAAACAGGAAACGCCACAATTAAGAGGTGCTTTTATGAAACTGGCTAATGCACTTTTTGCTCAGCTCTTACATTTTTTAATATGAATTGTATGTTTTTAATTATGAAAACTACTACCGTTGTTGTTGTAGTTTAAAATTGAATATTTTTTATACTGAAAAAATGCTGAAAAGTTGCTTTTGTGCATCTCTCGGGCAACTAGAGGAAAACTGTTATTTTCCTACCCGAGTGCCGCAAAAACTGGCGAAATTAACCGGGATGTACTTAGGATGAACTACCCAAATAAAGTTTGATAAACATGAATAGCTTGTAGACCCACATTCCACTATGACGAGTAAAACCCTATTATTACATTATATAAAGAGTTTGAAGAAAATGAAGCAAAAATAATGACATTTGGTCTTAAAATGTGGCTTTTAAAATGATCGCTGCAAAAATTATTAGTAACTTTACAGCGGAGGAATGATTTGAATAATTTATTGGTATAAAGCCCTAAAGAATTTTTCTCTGCATGCAAAAAGTTTTGTACTGTTTAAATTCAATGAAAATATTAACTTTTAAAAAGGCATAAAGTAAATAAAACTATTTTTCAATTTGAAAATTATCCCGTTACGCAGTTTACAGTCTATAGAACGGCTCAGAAATTAATTAACTGAATAATTAAAAAGTGCATGTTATGAGGCGCTTTAACTTAAACAAGTCGTAAAATTTATTAATGTTAAATTTCCGTGTGCGTTGCAACTTTATTTACTCACTAGTACCTGTCCTAAGCCGACTTTTCTTTGTTTGCGTGGTGAAAAGCAAATTTCCGAGTGCCCTTGTACGTATTCGCATGTGTTTCATTGCAAATGACATGTGTAACACCGTAAAGAGCTTTCCGTACAGCTAATGTTCTTGCAAAACTCGAACAACTTTGCGCCTTGTTCCAAAAACTGTAATGCGCGCAAACTAGTCTGATGAAAACACATAAATGTTTTCCATTTCCGAATGCGAAAACGAGTCTAATTAACTTATCCCGTCCCCCTTATCTGTCAAATACTTTTTGTAACTTTTAAAGCAGAGTCTATATTGCAAAGTTGCCGACGTTATTAATTTTCCAGCCCCACCGCCGCCCCCCGCTGCCGCCTGCCGTCCGCACAAAGAGCAGCCAAATCCGTTCGCCTGTTGTAAATTAGCGAACTAGAGTAGATTTTCTTCTCTGCGTTTAAGCGATCCTTCTTTCTTCTCTCTCTCTCTTTCTTTCGCTCTCTTTGGCTTAGATATAAGAAGTTGGCCTAGCATGTTTATTTAATAATAATATAAAAGCAGCAACTTTGAAAATACGTCTGGCTTTTAATTTCGCGAACATGTACCGTGTACACTCTCGTTGCATAACAATAAGTTTCCATAATTTTCGTGACGGCAACATAAATCCATTGAGAGGCACACGCAAGAAAGTGAAGCGAGTTTGTTGTAGGTGAAACCACTCTCTCTCTTTTCGATTCGCTCTTTGGCGATGTACATGTTTCGGTGCAGCAGCAGCAGCACAAAAGGCCAACAAATGTTCATGTCATCTCCACATCGCAACGTGCCGTACTTTATGGGCCGCTTAGATAACTTTCACCTACCCACTGCTAAACGGAATAAATGCGACCATTTTTGGTCAACCCGCTTCGGGGTGACTCTTCGAATTTAAATTACGCTTGTTATTTTTTATGTGTCGTAAATTTTTTACGCCACAGTTAACTTTATTGCTTCATGTCCATTTCAATTTTCTGCTTGCGTAAAAGTACTAAATAAATACTTCATTCGCTTTTGTTTGTTTTCATTATGAGCAATATATTTTTTATTAAATTATTATAATGACACGCGGTACTCGCACCGGGAGGTAAAATAGACGATATTCTTTCGAGCAGTTAAGCGACAAGGCTATCTAGAAACCTTTTCATTGCTTATTTTCCAAGCTCTTAGGGAATCGATTATAAATTGTAAAAATCATAAATTGATTGAACTTATAATAAAAACGATGCTTGATTGCAATGAAATTCCTTAAAATTAGGCTTTAAAATGCAGAAAAATGGATGCAATTGTTTACTCTATATGTAAAACATTACTTTACTCTCTGAAATTGTTTTTTTTTTATCAAATTACTATTTGATCGTTTAACTTGACTAATTACTTATAAAATATCAATAAAATTAATCCCAATTTGGAAGATTTTTTTTGAAATATCGATAAATATTAAATTTTAATTCGCGAAAGTTAATAATTTTATGTAAACACTTAATTAATTACTTATACTTTACCTTAGAATTTAAATTGAAATGTTCTTCCTTTAAGGAACATTTTTCAAACAACTTTTGGATTTGGAATTAATTGGTTTTTATGATAAATCATAAAATACAACTTTTTCTGCCTGGGCAAAACAAACTTTTTCTTTATTAAGTAGGTGTATCGATTTTTCTTACATGACTGATTGTGTTTTTTTACATCCAAAAGAAGTTATTTTGTGGGAGGTAGCAAGAAAATCTGTAATCCAACACAAAAGAAAAAAAAAAAATATATATATTACTTTTGTTTTGAATGTTTAGCTATTGTTTTTTCATCATAGTTTTCTTAATAAGAAATCAATGAAAATAAATCCTACCAATAAATAGTCAATTGTTATCTCATGAATAAAAATTCAAAAGTATTCCTAAAGAAAACCAATCAGGCTTGAATTAATTCTCCGTATTTATTCTAGAATCTATCGAAAAACAAAGAGGAGAAAGCAATTTAATTAACTGCGTTTTTTGCGTTCGCAAATAATTTTTTTCTCCTTCTGCGAGAATTAACGAAAGCATTGGCTCTGAGGTTATGCAAATTGTTTTTCCATCAACATCCAGCATTATACTATTACACAGGAATAAATCAGGGCGATCGTCCTTGTTGTTTGCCGATTCTGCGGACTCGGTGATGTTTATGCAATGAGCAACCGTAAAAAGTTGCGGGGATTTTATTTAAATAGAAACGAGCACCGAGTTATACGACCTGCTTTAAATTTGCTTCTGGAGAAAACCTTTAACTGAAAACACAAAACTTTATACACGGAACGCTGGAAATATATTTAATGATTAAGCTCTGCACACATCTAACCAAAGAAAAAATTGTAAATTTATAAAATCTGAAAATTCTTTTTGTAAGTTTCCCCAGACTTTTGTGAAAGCCGCTTTTATCTTTAATTTGCAGCAACTGCGAAAAAAAATGCAACCAGATTTTCGCTGATTGCCAAGCTGTTGTCATTTTAATGCAGAAATGTGCATAATAAGAGAAATAACTCGTAGTGTATGCAAAGGTAACTGCAAAATTTGTTTTTATCGCATTGTTAGTTCCGGTACGCGCACTCTGGCGCTTTGTGCGTTTGCCATTTTCAAAATGGCTTTTCCGAGTACCTTCTGTTTGCAGTTGAGAAACACTCGCGGGAAAATATGATTAGCATATTACGTGTGCCGTCATAAGATAAGTCTGTTTCCGAGTGTGCGAACGGCTCATTGTCGGGGAAATCGATTCGATAAGCAATTGGCGGCGGCGAGTGAGAAAGAGGCAAGCGAGCGGAAAATCAAAGATGCGTGCTCGAATTGATCCAACTTTATACCATCACCTTATGTGCGTGTCTGCTTAAATAGAATCCATCCGGTCCGGGTTTTATCAAGCGTGCATGCGTATGTATGGATGCGTGTGTGTGTTCTGCCCTGTCCAAAAAAGGGCTGCAGATATTTTTTCGCTTGATCCTCGCGTTACGTTCGGATGGGAAGTTTCCGCAATCGGCCCGCCATAAACAAAATTCCGCGTGTAATAAACGGGCCGGAAGCAAAACGTAATTTCAACCACTGGGTACTCGCTACACCTATATATACCTGCTGACACTCGGAAAAAATGCCACCATTTTTCTATTTCCAGTATTTCGTTGGTTGTGTACCTATAGTATGTACATGCGGCGCAAATAACGAACGTGTTGTGTTTCGCGCTTGTTTATTCGTAAAAGGGGTGAAGTGGCGACGGCGTTTATTAAGAAAAAACGAAGCGAAAGTTTTGCCCATAAAGGGGGTGCGTTTTAATGAACACTCTGCTCTTCCCATATACCGTGTAAAATGACGCCGCCGAGTTTCCACGAACGAAAAAAAAAAAACGGAAGCCGAGATTTAAAATAATGACTATTAAATTTTACGGTCGTAATTATGTACGCGCAGAGGTTAATTACATTAGGGAATTTAAAAAAGATTTTTAGCTCTTCGAGGACATACATGTATTTGAGATATATATGTTTCGCATAAACTTTTTCCATTTTTCCACTGCAAATTTTCACTTCTCTCGCTCGCGCACAAATCAAATTCTGGAAAAGTAATAAATATGTCGGGGGCGGCGGGAGCTTAGTAATTCCGTATGCAAGCGACATCTTTGCCGATCTCGATGTGTGCGAGCGGAAAAATACATTTATAGAATAAGGAAAAGGGGCTGAATTTCGAAACGCAATTCCACATACATAAATAAGTGAGGACGTTAAAGAGTCTTCTTTATTGTTATCTGAAATTCCCGCTTACCTTTTTCCCCTACATACGAATGACCCGTTTTATATTTTTGTTGTTAAATTTAATGTCACAGAAATATTATTATTGTTTCGGGGGGCTTTTTCCTTTTTAGCTAGGTAAATGTAACTCATGTCGACGGCCTGGAAATTAATTACTGTTTGCTTTGTGTAATTAATTCGGTTCTGTAATTGCTGCTAATTGTAAAAAGGGGACCATATCAATTATATGTTGTGAATGTACAGAAAGCATGTGATTAATTAATTTATTTAAGTTTCCCTTAATGCTTTTAAGAATTTTTTACATTTTTTTTTTTAATATTTACATTAATTTTAATTATTAATGTAAATATTCAGCTATTTGTATAGTTTTTATTTTATTTTGTTATTTCAATAATTTGCAAATTTTTTTAATCATTTATATTTTTATCATATAGAAAATTTTCATTAAGCGCCAAATTAAACATTCGCGTCTTTCAAACGTCCTTTGACAATAATTAAATAAAACTAGTACTCGGACTGAAAGTGCAAAGAGTAAAATATTCAAATTGGTCGTAAATAGCGTAAATAAAGTGGATTAATTAAGTAGCGGCCAGGGTCATAGCTCTTGCTTGCATCACACTTTACGCACATACACGCACACACACTAACACAACATAACGCCTTATTACGGTTTGCTCGATATAATTAATATAAGAGTAATTCATGCACACCAATTTAGAACGTTAACGAGTTCGTCCTTGCAAAGGATGTTCCTTACTGACTGTACATCCCACATAATACAATCCGTTATGTTTGTTATGGACTAAAACAGCGAAATTCCATTTTCGATATATATATATATTATATTGGAATATGATTAGACTAACTCGCATATAATAAACCTTACCTCATGTGCCATCATCGGTGCATATCCGGGTGAAATCAATATGGTAGTACCACATATTGCACAATTTAATGCCGCCTGTTTAATTGTTTGTTCTAGTAAATATCTAAGCTTGATTATCCGCCAAAACCATTGTTTATAGTTGCATCAGCATTGATGGGAAATTGAGATTCGTGCGTCTACAAAGGGATCAAATTAGCACCTACTCTAATTAGGCACATGAGTCCGCTGCATTAGTTCGCTTTTCTATTATAATTTTCATTTGTTATTCGTTGATGTTATGAACATTTATATAATTTCAAATTTTATTGTGTTGCTTTAAAATAATTATTTGGTTGATGACTACCATAAAATTGGAGTAATAATAATTTTTATTTTTTTTATTTTTTGATGAGATGGTGATTAAATAATGAAGCATCTAATGGAAAAATGTCAACAATGATAAATAAACTTTCTGTTTGCATATTTAAAATTCCAAGAAGAATCGTAAATGCAATTTCTCTGTATTAAAATGCTTTCTTAGAACTACTATTTTTGTGAAATAGTTTCGCAAGACTCGATAATATACTTTTAAAACTTATTTTAACCCAATTGTATACGTTAATTTCCATTTTAATTAAATTTAAAAAGTTTGATTTAATTTTTTTTTTTTACAAATCACTTTATTAATGATATTTCTGCATTTATTAATCAAAGCTTTTGGGTTTTGTTATATCAAAAAGCAACTTTTTTAAAATTCTATAAAAATTAGTTGTCGGTTCATTTGACACAATTAAAATTAAAAATAAAATTTACTTCACCTCCTTATTTTTTAATTTAAATAGTTACAAATTTAGCAACTTTAACTTAATTTTAGATAAGCCATGGCGGTTAAAATAATCTCAAACTGTTCCAATTTCACTTCTGATTATGGGTTTGAATAAACTTTTTCGTAAGCTTTCATAAAATTACTACTTTTCAGGACGCAAAGTCGGAACTTAAAACTATAAAAAGACCTTTAAAAGTATTGGAAATAATTGCACGTTCATTTCAATTAGGATTATTTAAAAGTTAAGATCCTCTTAGTGGATTAATTGGTGCGCTTTTAATGCATTTATTATTCAGTGCTTTTAGTTTAGTACAAATTACAGTCGCTTACAAGTGTAAACAGTACGCAATTAAATAATTTCGCAGCATCGTGTAAATCCGATGTTTTTGCACCGGCAACAGGAAGGACTCACATTCGCGTTGTGTGTATGTACGTGCAGAATTGCGAAGGTGGGCAAGAAGATAGCAGCACGACTTGTACACGAACAAGACTTGCTGTTATGTATTGTAAATATTAAACCGGCAGCTTCTGGCTGCTCTCTCGGTACCTTCCCTATCCGTTGTTGCATGTATGTGCAGAATAGACGCACACGCGGAGAACGAACGACTGAACGAATGAAGCAGAAAGAGAGAGATCATTTAAAATGCATCGGCTCTCATTTAAACTTAAAAGAAGAGAACGCTTCATGTGCTCCCACGCGATCACGTTACTGTAACATCCTTTCTGTCTGGAAATAAATTTCAAGCATTCAAAAAGGATATGTTCCTGCGATAGTTTTGTTCTTCGCCGATATATCGCCATTGCTCCGCAGTCTGCTCCTTCTCTCTTCATATATGCATTGCGCTCGCCCTGACATTGAATGCAAGCAGAAATTTATAAATATCTCTTCGTACTCTCTATCTCTTTGAAGCTCACTACTGGTACCTACGAACATATATGCAGTAGGTAAAGTAAATGTTGTAATCTTGTATGTGGCTGTAGAGTCGTGCGAAACGCATCCGAGTGTTGTAATACATGCATTTAGAATGTGAGATGTGTGCATCATATGTTCCGAAATAGATCAGTCAAGTTCAAAGTCATAACGTGTTTACTTTCGATGCCCTTTTTTTACCCCCTTTTTAACTGTTTCTTTGATATTGTACGCTTGTTGGATTCTATTCTTAGGTCAATATTCTTGCCTAGCGGTAGGTTTCGCTGGAGTGAAGATTTATTTCAAATGGAGCTAATTAATATTTAGTTATGAGCGGAAACTTATTAGTACTAATTATATTAAGATGGAAAGTACGAGTAGGTAATGGTTCAATTCTATTATTTAATTTATGTATAACTTGCGATTCCAACAAGCAACGTGAATAATTCGCCATAAAAAATAATGTTTATTGCTTAAAAACCAATATGCATGACTAACAAGAATTAAAAAAAAACTTTAAACAAGTTTTTTTTTGTTCCACAACATATGTTGAACGTTGATTATGTATTTTCATGTCGAATGCAAATTTTGATAGTTGGTCCAAACAACAAAGTGCGGATTTGGCAAATATTAACGAGTTTGAAATATTAAAGCCAGAAATTTGTGGATTGCTTTTTTTTAATGTTACTATGAATTTCCAAAAAAAGGATAATCCTGTCAGAAGTCCCTTATCTGACCTAGACACAAGTAAAAGAACATTTTTCGTTTAATTTAATTGTCTATGGCATTTGACAACGGTTTTACGGCAACCCCTGTCGTTTTTTCTTCATTGTCCAACTAAATCTTATTTTATTTAAAAAAAAAAACCTTACCAAATGAAACGTTATATTTATTCATAATGCCATTGTTTTTAATGTCGCATTTTATTGCAATTTAAAAAAAAATAGAAATTTCGTAAACCAAAGAAATATTAATAAAATTCCTTATGGAACTTTATAAATTCACATGTAGAAGCATTTTATATATTACGAAAACTTTTGACAAAGCAAATTCTCTAAAGTTGAGATCCTCTTCTGCAGTTTGCACGTTCTTGACAATCAATTTCTATACTGATGTCTGATATATCAGAACATGTTTACTCACCCTTAAGTATATTAAGTCTTTGATGTGTTGTACACTTGGATTAAATTAATATGAAGTATTGAACGGGCAACTTCATTATTCTAGTACATACTTGGCTAACTAAGTTAAACTTTAAATACAATACTTAATTACTGAAATTTATTGTACTTGTCCGAGCTGGTTATTCTTAATGCTGGTTGATTGTGTAATTTCGAAATTGTTTTAATTGAAGTTTGGTTCCGAATCGAATATTGCGTTCAATTTTGCAGTTTCATAAACAGGTATATCGTATTTCCGGACGGAAAGTAATTGCGCAAATAGGAAATCGCCCAATCGAATTTCGAGTATAGTTGCGGACCATTGGGATCAATATTTGTCAGAATAAAAGGGTCGATCGTACGGAAGAGAGTTTATGTAACGACTGTCTTCTTCACAAGAGCACAAGGGCAAAACTCCCCACATTCAGTTGAAAATAAAGGTTCTCGATATCTTGAAAAATTGCACGTGTTCTCCTTCGGCGGAGATTTCCACCCGCAAAGATAAATATCGCACCGTTATTTTCCGGTTATTAGTCTAAGTGAATTTTGACAGTGCAACTGATGCTTCAATAGGAAAAAACATCCATTCAGAATTTTATGCGTTCTATGCATAATCTATGTGCTGTGCTACGTTCCCTATGCACTGAAAAAAAATTTTGTATTCTCCATACAAAATTTAATTTAAAATATTATGAATCATAAAATTGCCGATGTCGATAACTCATATTTTCAGGAAGTAATTTATTGTTATGCACTTACATAACTTTCTCAGAAATTTCTGAATCTGTTAATTAAAAATTTTTATGATTTGTTTCCCGAAAGCTTCACATGGTATTAGTGTTTGCTTTTTAATATAATAATCTAAAGAAAGAAATGTAAAAGCATCTGTAAAAATAAAAACCCATTACCATTACCATAAATGCCGACTGTTATTTCCTACAAACATTTTCCATTATTTTATTGGAAAATATACTGTTTGTTTAATAACTAAAAAGCGGTTTTTATATTTTACGGTTTTAAATGTAGCTGAAAACCTTTTACTTTGCAAAAATACCAAACAAACAGACAAACAAACGGAGCTTTTACGCCGCTGAAATTATTGATGACAATTTTGTGCTCTTCATTTTTCATTCGGCTACTTCGAAAGACAAACAACGGCAGATATGCGGTGGAACGATTTATTAGAGTAAAGGCAAAGCTAGTAAAGATACATCGACAATCTATTTATCGGTGTAGTACTACTCGTACATGAACAAAAGTGATTCGCCGAACCATTTGTACGGTTAATCTTGGGAATTAAGGTAAAAGCAATGCGCGAACCAGGAAAACCGTGCGCCCCGAAACTGATCATTTTCCCGGAGCAATTTTCCGAGCGTGATTTATCTTATCTTTGCGAGCCGCGATACCGAATCCGCTGCCGTTGTTGTTGCTTCTGTTCGGTTTATATTGGTTTTCCAAAGCGACGAGCCAGGTTGGAGCCATTTTCGAGGCACTACTATACTGTAGCAATAGAGCACGAAGCGCACAATGGTCGCTCGCTCACACACCGCGCCGTAAATGATTCGAAATTAAAGCGAAATAGGAATAGCAGCTGGCGTCGCGTAAGATAATAATTACAAATAAGCATGGAAAATATAATGGAAACTCTTGAGGAATCCTTCTCCTCTTGGATGTGTGCTCTGTAAATTCAAAGCGTCGCAAGAGACTTTTGTTCTTGTCCTCTTTGTGCACCCAGAAACAATACAATAAACGAATTATAAGAATGCGGCTGTTTCCTTTTCCGCACTTGCACTAATTTCGTTGAATTACTCCGAGCTTATTTATTATTCAAGGGTTTCATTAGCGGCAACCGCATTGTCGGCCTCAAGAATGCACTTCTCGGGGAGCCGAGTAAAAAACTGTGTAACTATACGATGTGTTTTTGATATTGCCACCGACCGTCGTTAAATGTAATTTATTCGGGGTGCCCATTCAATTTCCGCAAAATCCGCCGCCTCCATGTTATTTTAATTCGAATCGCTTGCCAAAATCTTGCGCTTGCGGTCGTTACACCAAATATATGCTAATAATAATTATTATTATTGTTGTGGAGAATCCCTGCTCTACTGGGTCGGCCATAAATTTCAGAGGTTCGCTATTTTTATTGAGGAAAATTTAGTTGGAAATAGAGCTGGACCCTAAAAAAAGCTCATTTTTACTTTTATTTTATTGGAGAATAAAATCTCACTTTGACCCAATTTAAATTTTTCAAATATAATTTTTTGTATTACATCGAAAATTTCTCAAATTCATTTAAAATATCTAAATAGTTTTTTTTTTAATTTATTTTTTGTTGGAATATTTGATTTTCTAAAAAAAAAAGTTATTGGTTTCTTTGTAAAATGTATTTTTTTTTTCGTTGTTATTTAAAAAAAATGTTACTTAGTTATTTTAAAAACTTTTTGGCTTTCATATGAATACTTTTAATAATCTTGATATGTAAAATAAAGCTTCTGCAATTGATATAATTTTTATTTCTTTGTTTTTAAAACCGTAATTTAAATTGAAAAAAAAATATATTTTGCTGGTATAGTAAAATAGTATTCCACTGCTCATACTTTAACTTTAATTATAAGCATATAAAAGCTCATCTTTAATGCTATGCAATTTTTCATTACACAATTGTCGCGTAATTTCACGACGGAACTTTCTCCTAAGAAGCTTGTAAAAAATAAATATTAAGACTGCAACGTAGCAGAACTTATTTATAAATTAATAACAAATATATCGTTACAGCGTAAAAAGTAATAATTTTTACGACCGGTCCCGTAAAAGTAATAAATAGTCCTTTAATAAAATTGGTCAGCGCACGTAACACGTCGCACATGTTGAATTTATTCATTCGAAATTGCGATATCCATCAATTTCTTAAGTAAGAGCCATTTCCCCCGATGTTATCCTTTAAGTTTCCGCTTTTTGTCTGTTTGTGTGCGTATGCGAGCGGATCGTCTTAAAAGAATGGAAAAGCACCTCTCGAGGCCACATTAACATTTATTTATTGCAGCGCCGAATATACTACGTCTCTTTAGTGAATTATCTGCTTTTCCCTTGCGGGGATTCGTTGTCCTTGCGGTTTTTCTACCTTATAGCCGTGCCCCCGAAAATCCGCACAGCAAAATTGTCATACAGAACGACGCACAGTCCGCGCTCCGGACTGGAAATTACCATTTTCAATGGAGTCCGCTATTTACCTAATCGATTAATTAATTAAAACGGAACGTGTGTTTCCAAACGGTGCCAAAAGTAATTGCGTACAAATAATAAATGCGCTCGTGTGTCGTAAAATTCGGATAATATTTCACTCGGGCAAGCATTTATAAAAAGCTCAACTCGCGTATAAAAACGGACCGGATCTTCGAGCGGAACCGAAAGCTGCGCACACACGAAATACAAAACAAACAACTGAAAAAAAAAAATCGAAACAAAAGCCCTTTATGTCGTGTACAATGTTGAAATGCGCACATCGTTAAACAAAGTATGACTAATTAATTAAAGATTGAAGTAATTGCGCTCATTGATCACACACTTTTCTTCTTGATCTTTTATATTGTGCCGTTGTTGTGTCTACTCGTAGATTAACTTTGTTTTAGTCTCTTTGCTTTTTGCCCATTCCGCAGAAGAGGCACGGAAAAGCTTCAGAAAATTAATTTTCTCGTTATTTGCTTTCAGGTGACATTACCCAGAAAGGATATGAGAAGAAGAAGACGCGTCTGCTTGCGCCCTACGTGCCTAAACAGAACTCGAGTAAGTTTGCCTTTTTGTTTCCCCTATTCATTTCTCCGCAGAAACTAGGTACTCACTTCGTGTCGTCCGCATTCGGCGGCATTTGAATATCCACTTTGGTTTTTGTATCGTGTAATTACACGCAGATTCTGGTTTTTGTATCGTGTAATTACACGCAGATTCGAGTGGAAGGTTTACAAAATCCCGACGACTTTGTTCTGTAATTCGTTCACGTTTATTAATTTCCTCCCTCATCCATCATATATATGCTATTCAAGTTGTTTGCCTTCTTTTCGTTGTTTAGTTCTTTTTTTTTTCGACTCCACTCGCGGAATCTAGACTAAGAGAGAGCTTTTTCTGCAAGCTGTTCCCCAGAGTTTTACAACTTCCACTAAAACCTTTTTTCTCCCGACGACCTAATAATTATAAGTCAAAAGCGTCAGCACTTCTGCTTTCTTTTCCATTCGTCTTTTTTCCTCTGGTGCACAATTCTTAATTCTCGTGGATTATTTTTACTGTTAATAAATTATTAAAACAAAAATTATTGCAATTTCAGAGAGAAAATTTTATGTTTCTGCATTAATTATGACTGACATTAATTAACTTTTAAAAGTGAACGAACTGTGAATAAATAATTCAAATTTTTGTTTCATATCAGCAAAATATTATTACTTATTAACCAAATTTATTGCAAATTTAATTTTAGTTTTACTTTTTAAGTGAATATTCATTTATTTAATTTATATTCCAAAAAATGAATTATGCCAAACTAATTATTAGTTCCTGATAATTTGCCAACTGATTTTTCTCTCTTGAAAATTCTATGGAACTGATTTATTTTTTATTTTATAAAACAAAATTGAAAAAATAGAAAAATTCCCATTAACACGTTATTTGTTGTTCGGGC
>JASKGO010007407.1:0-22698 GCA_030556065.1 Holobus sp. GC000080 | reverse complement strand
TGTGTGTGTGTGTGTGTGTGTGTGTATTTTGTCTATAAATATAAAGAGAGAGCAGTTGCAGTTGAATAATAAAAGCCGTCCTTGCCGGGTCAGAAATTTTCAAATATGGAGCGGCGCAGTTTGCGCCTTTCCCCAACACATGCAGGAACTTTTATCGCAAACTTTCATGCAACTGTTGTCATTAAATTTTCCGAGCTGGAAATAACGGTGAAAGGAGAAAGAAAGAAAAAACACGGTTGGCATCGAGCGCGCTAATAAATCATTGAAACATTTTATTTGATGTATCGATTTGCGGCCCGCGCGCTTCGGAAAACTCCAAGGATAATGAGCGCGCTGCGCGATACTGGCGGCGACATCTGCAGCATTATAGCGGCAAGTTTTCCACCCTTCAAGGACTGCGTGTGGAAAATTCCGCGGTAATTTTATCCTTTTTACGGTGTTTTGCAGTAGATGTCGTCCTTGCAAACAATTTAAACTAAAAAAAAAAGTTGAATTTCTCGAACATTGGAGGGAAAATTTTTATCTATGTATGCACATTTTCTTGAAAAGTTACACGAAATATGAATTTATATATCCACGCACGTAGAATATTTCAAGTTCATATATTTTTTCCTTATACGTCGGTGTTCTGAATTGAAGCTTTACGTGATTGGAAACTTGAATTTTGCTATCACTTTTTTTTTGTATCCAATGTTGCTGTATTTTGAACTCGTGGAATATGTGGCTTTTGGAGGTTTCAAGTGGATTTTTTGTTTATTTTTCTTTTCGGCATAAGGCTATGTTATGGGAGAAATAGAGATGCTATTGATTTTCCAGGGGGTGTATGGCGTTGCTTTCGTACAACGTCCTATACATACACTTGCTGATCGTTATGTAACTTGTGCAAGACTAGTTTACTGCAAATTTACATGATACGGCGAATTTGGTCCTCCGCGTATATTTTCCTTGGCTGCGGGCGTGAGGGAATTTTTCCATTAAAATTTTCCTACTATGCATTACTGCAGTATTGATGCACTTTAAAATTGAATGAGATTTTTAATGAATATGAAAACTGTAATGTCTTAAAATTTATTTACTGTTACTTTTTGATAAAATTTGGATTTATGATTTAAAAAAAATGAAGAATTAACAAAAAAAAAAACAGAAAATGCAAATTTTCTCATTTCTTTTCCGTCATTTAAAGTTTATGAATGCAGTAAATCTTCAAAGTAATTACATCTGTAATTAATGAATCCAATTTGTGGCGTAATTATTAATACCACATGTGCGCGCGGTGTAATCGTAGCGAGCAATCTTTGTTTGAAGCAACGCATCGCGTAATACAATGGATGCCAGGCAGTGTAATAATTATTATTACCGGGGCGACTGACAAAATATCGGGCAAACAATATGCCGAGCGGGAACGGCAACATCAGAGTAGTGCTTGCTCTAGTCGTGTAGCAAAGAGAAATGATGCTTAACGAAAAATGTCAACCGAATTGCGGAATAGCAAAGGCAGCAGCAGCAGCAGAGGCAGCGGTGATGACGACGGTGATTACGATTGTGAGTTATGGATTCGCCACTGCACTCGTAAATCTCGTCGCATCTTTCTTTTGTATGTTACATCGCATCCAGAGATGGATGTTTTTATCTTGCCAATTTCTGTAACGTACATCTTAAAGTGCCTGTTCAACAAGATTAATTAGCAGTATGTGCGGCAGCTCATTCGTGACAAAAACTTCTAAATTATGCATTTAAAATTTAAATGTCTAATTTCCGTTTATTTTTGAAAGTTTAATAGAGGCTCTGATGAATATCTGAGGTAATAAATAGTGTTTACATGTAAGTAATTTATTGCATTTTTCATTTTTCTAAATTGTCTAATTGAAATTTTAATTAACTAATTACTTTTTTTTTATTAAAATTTTGAAATAGTTGGATACATTTCTTTTTCTTGATGTATTTTTCAAATTTAATTCAATTTAGGAATACTTTCTTGTCTCCTTATTTAATAAATCTTTTTTTTTTGTTTGTATGTATATTAATTTTCCCATTTCATATTGTTTTGTTTGTTCAGTTTTTTTTTATAGGATTATTCCAAAGCACAAGTGAAGGCGCCGGACATCATTATTATTTTTTAAAACAAATATTGAAAATTACCTTGATCGTAATTAACTTTTTGTTATTGTTAAAAATAAAATTATTGTTACTTTTATTTATTTTTATTTTAAAAATATAACTATTTTTACGAAAAGAAAATTTTTTTGTTAAATTTTAATTTTAATAATACCAAAGTCAATGAATTGAATTTAGGTTAACTATAAAGACATATTCATAAAATTTAAGGAAATACTTTATTTATGTAAAAAATTTAAAAGAAATATTTATTTGATTAAAATTTAGAATGCGTAACACTTAAAAAAATTATTTTAAAATGTGAAGGCGCCGGTCAATTTAAAATGAAAATATTTTAACTAACATGACATTGATATGAATTTTGTATCACTTTTCTTTTATTTTTATAAATAACTATAAATAATTTAATTGACCTGTTACTTTTAATTTTTGTATTTTTAGTTATAAAAGTCAATTTTTCTTTTCTATTTAGTGTTTGTCACTTTACTACAAAAGTTCAAAGTGAAGGCGCCGGTTAATAAATATTTTTTATATTTAATAAAAATAAATTAAAACGCAATTACCATTATTTGTTAATGAAATATTACTTCTAAAATTGTTTAAACGAATATGAAACTATAATCGAAGTATTTTATTTTATTTTTTATTTTAAATCACCATTCCATAACCGTCACTTTCTGACATTTCTTTGGAAAATAATTATCCTGTATTATCCAATATTATGCTGTACCGTAAAACATAATTATGTAATTGCTTCATGAACTAAATGAAAGGACAGGAAATTAATGATTCGCGTCAGTCGGCGCATATTCATTCTTGTCAGTAAATGAGAGAGAGATTTAGTGAAGACAATGTGGGAGCGAACGTTGTTCTACACATTGTATGTGCCGGGCATTATTTTATTCGAATTTGTCGTCGTCCTGCATTTCAACAGATAGACAGTGAGCCAGTAAAAGCAAGGGCGACAGAATTGGATTCCTCCTACACGTAGATTCACACACCTACTACTACTACTACTACGCACACACACACACACAGACACAAATACCGCACATAAATTCCTTTAGGTTTTATACAATAGACCGTTGATGGACCCAATAACTTTCGCCCTGCCGCCAGGAGCAGGATAATAATATCGACCGAACCGTTCCCTATATTTTTGCACATTATTAAATGCCAATATCTTTTTAATCCTTGCTGCTGAAACTTTTGACGCTAATTCCAGTTTCACTACAAAAACAACTAAAATTAAAATCATTTTCAAAGAATTTTCATTGGATTTTATTAAAAGGCGGATAAAGAAATGAAGTGTTTAAAAGGTTTTTTGTTATTTCAGGAGAAAATTAATGTTTTTTGCCTTTTGAAAATAAGAGCTTTTCGTAAAAATATTTATGCTCTTCATTAAAGATAACATTGTACCCCATTAAATTTACCAAAGTTCAGAGTTCACATTGTGACAAGAAGTTAATTGTTTCTTCTTGTATCATCTGCCACAATAATAAATTTATGTCGTAGGACATTAAAAAATATTAATCAGATGTTCGAGTGCGGTAACATGTGGGAAATTGCTTTAGTGCCCTTTAAAAATATCGCATTAATTCGGTTGAAAGCAAACTTCATTACATGCTCTTCAAACGTTAATACGAGTACGCACATTTTACGTTACGATACCCATAAAAAAGGTTAATAAAATAACTCTTTTTGCGTTCCACTAATATACTTTTCTGGCCAATAACCATAAAGTGTATCTTTTTTTTGTTTCTACTTAAAAAAGAAGCGAACTGCTGTAATAAGGAAAGATAATGTAAACATCCGCTTTTATTGTTTCTAAGAGAAAGAGATCTCGTGCACAAAATGTTACATAATTATAATAAAATAACGAAGAAAGTCTCAGTGATTGTAATATGCAGATAGTGTTCTTGGCTTCTTCCTACTTAATGTTTTCATGTATTGTATGTGGAAACATTCGCTTTTCCTAGCACAATGTACCTTTTTTCTGCGCGGAGAAAAGGGGTTTCTCTCGGGACCCCGCAATAAAAAGTATAACAGATGTCATCAATGTTCTTGCTTCTTTTCCTATGTAATTTTATGGTTCTTTGAGAGACGTCGGCCGAACTTGTAGTAATATTGTATGAAATTTCCCCTTTTCGTCAGACCGCTAGTATTGCCATTACGCAAATGCACCTCGTTAAGATTTGCTTTATATGCGGGTCAGAACCTTTTTACGTAAACAGCTCTATTCGTTGCTTTATTGCCCTTTGTTTATTATTTTTTCTGCTTTATTTTATTATTTTTTATGCCGACATTAATAGCTTTTTTTTTCTGTGTGTATATTTGTTTATTTGTCCTTTGTAGCTGGCAATTGTTTTTGATTTTTTTTGTTGGTAAAAGTTAATTAAAAAATAATATATTTTTTTAAGCTTTAAAAATTTCTAAAAATAGACTGATATTAAAAATGTATAGTTTTATTCTTTAGCAATACAGCACTGCTTTATAAAGATGAAGCAAACTAATGGAAGCTTCACCAAAAGAAATGTAAATGTTGCCTTCGCTCTTTTTATGTATCTCGAATCTCCATTCGATGTTATACTACTTACATATTTTATTACTCCAACAAGCTCTCAATATTTTTTTGGTCGTGCTGAAAAATTATGCAAAAACTATACACACAACGCTTCTTTCCCGAACATTATGCCAACAAATTTAATTTTCCACTCGATAAAGTTAGAGCAAAGCGACGACGGTAATTTAGAAGCATTGTTAGCTAACTGCCGTTCGTGATTTTGCTTCAATTATTATTCTCGTCATCAAGCTTTTACACACATAGGGCCTTGCCAAACAAGTTGAAATTCAGCAGGTCTTTCAACTTTGCACGAGTATATGCTCGTAGTTGCCGCCCGCGCTCACCCACTAATTTGCTTTGCCGAATTAAATTTCTGATTTGCAATTGCTGCAAAGATAAACAAAAGCGTCCGTAATGTCAATAGAAAACTGTGGCAGTGCAAATAACGTGCGAAGTTTGAGTTTTGATAAGTGCGCGGAGCGTTTAAAGTTAGTTTGCGTTTTCTTTTTGTTTGCTTTTTTCCGCTGTTTCACGACTGCTGATGCAGTTACAGCTGTTTAGTCGCTTGGCTTTAGTATATCGGGGAAATTAAAGTTTTATTGTCGGATTAATCAGCTGCCTTGGGATTTAAAAGTGCAGTGGCAATTTCGTGCAACATTAACTCCGGTTTAATCGCTTCGATTTGCCACAATCTATGGTCGCAGAAATGTTTTTCTATTTTAGTCAATTAAACTTTTAGTTTTTCAGTTGAAGTTTCCTATTTTCTATTATAAAATTTTAACAATTAGTAATAAAAAATAAAAAATTGAAAGCTTAGCTTAGGTTCTAAGAAAGTTGCAAATATTAAAAACAAATATCAAATTTTATTATTTAATTTAAAATTGATTGTTTTCATGCTATGTACATTTAAATGTAAATTTTAAGCATTAAAGCTTCCAATAAAAAAAAGTGAGCCGAATTTGAATAAAAGCTTACCTTTGGAAGGTTCTTAAGGCCGGCCGGCCTTGCAAACAGTGTGTACGGAATTGAATAGCGATTTCTGGGTATAGGTTATACGATGATGCATAATATATTCCGGCAAAACGAGCAAATAAAAGCCAATCGTTTCGGTGCACCCTCAACTGTCACCCTTGACCCGTTTTCTTAATTAAATTATTTTATGAGCAGCGCACGCGATGGTCCTCGTCCATAAACGAAGGGCGGACGTCGTCCATTGCTGCAACATAACCATCCCTTATCTACGTTAACAGCGGAACGATGAGACACCCACAGACACATTATTTTTCCACCCGCCGACCTCTCCGTTTTCGCCCTCTTTCTCGCTCACGTGCCGGGCTGCCCATTATGAGCGCGTATAATGTGGCGACTCGCAATAAATATTGGAACGTTGTTTGGAAAGTGATAACTCGACTTGTTTTTCTTCAAAATATCTCCTTACCCCTTGCCGTATAATATAATAATTTAGTGCGAGATAACATTATGATAGTGTTGTGAAGTATGGTCTGAAGGGTTCGTGCCCTTATCATGTAATATTATGTATATGAGTATTTATAAATGTGTTTCTTCTGCGAAATACTTGTTTATGGATTAAGCAATATATCTCCTTGGAAATAAAGATAAAGGAATAAAAAACAGACAGCCCTTTGGGAATTCACTAGGATATTGTATATGTATAATAAAAATGTTCCTTTCTTAGGGTTCGTTATTAATATAATCGATTGAATTATCGGGTCAAGGTGTCTTTTATTTTCTATTATTTTTCTTTTTTAACCCTTTTTAAAAATAAAATAATAAATTAAGCTGGTTCTTAAATAATAAAATAAACAAAGAAATTTGAAACTTAATTGAGAGTGTTGCACCTTAATAGTCTTTAAAAATAACCTTTGAAAACAAACTAAAGATTGAACTTCTTAATGAGCACCGAAATACCCGGAATCACTCGTTTTACATAACTACAAAGTTATGAAAACGTACACACTGTGAAACTTCCGATTCTTAATTGAATTGATGAAGAATAAAGCAAAAAGAGAGCGCAATAAAGGATTTAATGGCTCTTTAATATTGTTTACGATGTGTTTGAATGGCTCGAAAATAGCATAAGAAGAATAAAATTAGATTCTTCCGCTTTTGAACAAATACATGAACGCATCCTTTGCTTTTTGAAGCGGGAGCAAAACCAAGAAAAGGTGAAATTGGAAAATCGACCTTTGATGCTGCCATACTTTTCTGTCGCACAGCGATTGCACTTATTGCTGATCAATTGGACCAATCACCTTTCGATTTTACGTGCAGAATATAAATCAGGCATTCTTCGTTCCCAAACTTTTACTACACATTCTAAAACATAGTTTATTTCCATCGTAAATTTAATTGTTTTCGTGACGGAGTTTTGCAAATAATTTTATTAGTGCGAAACGATTAGAAAATACTCCTTTTGGTAAAACTTCCGAGGGGAAAACATTTGAAATCACATTAGGAATTCTGCACGGCCATGCCAATAAACTGAACAACGGTTTTCTTAAACACTACTGCTGTTGCTTGCATTTTCCTTCCGGCTTCGGATTCTTCTGTTTATATTTAAACAGCATGAACAAACCAGAACAAACTTGCAAGCAGAACTGGCGAAATTTCGGTCGATATCTCTTGCTGTTTTTCATTTTAGCAATATACTCAAGTACAGTAAAATTAAATTTTTTTGGTTCAAATTTAGATGAATTGTTTTTGTGACATATATTTGTGTAATTTCCAAGGGTGTTGCTAACTTAGCCATTTATCTATCCTTCAACTTAAAAGCTAAAATAGCTTTCAGTAGGTACTCGGTATACAAGGACGAAAGAATAATATTTAGTTTGCACCTTAGTGCCGTCGGAGGGAAACGTAAAGATATCTCGAAATAAGATGACGGAGTTTCTTCAATTATTCAGCATGCCGTCGACATCGCATATTATACCTACCCCCCTGTGTTGTTCCTCTGTTTCGCCCCAATTCCGCTCCGGCATTTTACGCCACATACATTTTGCAATCTTCTCTCGGGTTTTTCTTTTTATATAAATAAAAGGAAGAATTGTTTCTAATGTATTATTTTTCTTTCTTTTATTTCAGGTGAGTACTGCTGCTCCTTGAATCCAGTTTATTTCAATTGCGGGATGAAAAGTATGTTTTTATTATTTTCAATAAATTTTGCTAATTTATTTCAACAACAAACAAAAAAAAACTTAAGAAAAACAATTTTATTTCACAAAAAAAAGTATTAATTTGAAGCATTTAAAACAAAACAAATAACAAGCAATCAGAGTGTCCTTAGCCCTAGCCTTAGACCATAGAGTGAAGGCGTTTAAAGTACTTTAGATTAAATATAGTTTAGGTTTAGAGGTACGACTGAAGCAGACCGTCACGCAAGAAATCGTGCCGTCGTTATTTTTCTTTTCCGTTCGCAATCGGGAGCGATCGAACATTAGTTCTTGACCTTTGATTGCGTAACCGTCGGTAACGTTTTTATCTAACTAAACGTTTATATAATGAATTCCCGTCGGAATTACTGGTCGGGTAGCGTTTATTTCCCCTGGACTCTCTCTGCTCTGATGTATACGGTTTGGCCGGGGGAAGGTATATTCGGAATTCCGGATACCGCTATCAGTTTGCCTGGGCCATAAATCTGCGTCGCCTGATCTTCGTTAGTCCGCGAATAAATTCTTCACTAGTGCAACTTGCACTAAGTGTACAATTTGGTTAAAACTTTCATAATAATGCCCTCCATTTATGGGTGCGACACTTAAACTTTTATTTATGCCGAAGACATATCCAGTGTGACTTTTACTATAGTCCTTGTTGTGATTTACAATATCTGTCCTTAAACTTTTCGCCCCTGATTCGGATCAGGGCTGCTAAAAACTTAAGTGCTTTTTAATTTCTACCCTTTGCCTCTTCTGTGCATTTGTTCCGCGTTTATATATTTAAATTTAATTATTCTAAAAGTTTTCTGTTTTCTTTATTATATACTTCTCCTAACTTCTTCTAAACTTTGACCTTTGTCTGGACACACCTTTTGGATTTTATTGTTCTTTCCTTGTCCTGTTTTTTTTTTACCTTTTTTTATTTCATTACAAAAAGCCTAGTCTTTAAATATAGGAAAAAAATAATTAAGATATCGGATTGATAAAAATATTTGTAAAATTCAAACGTTGCGAAATTAAAACCCGGCGTTTCATTGTTGTTGTTGTTGTTGTTGTTGCTTGTTGTAAATAATGAGGGAGTTAATTACAAAGCTTTTCGAAGTTAATTCTCTAAATAAGTTAGCCGAACAACGCGGCTCGTATCTGCTTTTTGTTAAGGTTCTATTGATTATATCCAACGGAAATTCTTTTACATTATCCTGGCTTCCACCAGCTTCCATCCCACTATACTTACGCACATCCTTGTGCATGGAGGAGGGATCCGGTTACCTATACATATTGCACCTAGTAGCAGATAGAATGTGTAAATTTTATCCGGCGTTGCTCTGGAGTCGGTTCAGCTATTGCTATAGTGCGAGGCGAAAAAGCTCCGGCAACCCTTTCGGGCCGAAAGCGCACATACGATACATTACCCCGCAATGAATTATTAAATACCATCAGTAGATATTGAAATTTATTGCACGTTGCTTCGCGCGGGATAATCGAATTGCCTCCTGAATTAATTAATTTGCTTTCCATCTCCTATACATATAGTATATGTATATATCCTATGATAAATAATATTATGATAAGTTTCCGATTGTTTTATCTCATAGCTTTTTTAGATTTATTACGCGAATAATGTGTACATGAGTATCACGAGATATACATATACTATATTTACGTTTTGTTTGCTTCATTGTTTATGAGGACAAATTTGCATATTATTATTTGTTGCATAAATTTTGGGCCGAATCCCGTTTAAGCTGCCCTTTAATGCTTTTGTACTGGCTGCTATTATAATAAGTTATTGTTGTTGTTTTTTATTTTCATTTTAAAAATAACCATAATTTTCAGACAAATCACAGATATTTGCATTTTCATTATATGTTATTCCTTTGCTTCAAAATTATGATGGTCATTTCTGATTTTATTTTTTTCCCAAATTGTGGTATTCAAATATAAATTATTTTAATAAATTTTATTGAAATTTGTCAAAATTTGTACGTAATTTAAAGTTTTGACCCAATAATACAATAATACCTTATTTTTTATATGAATAATTTGCAACTATGTACGTAAATTACATGAAATACGAAGTTTGTTGCAGCTTTGCAGATTTTTTAATAGCCCAGTGGCTCAGTTTTTTTACCCTACTTTATGCTGAAGTAAAAACTGTAAAATTTAATTGCGCTGGTCAAAATTATTGATAATTTCTTGTTTTTTTTGGTCTCTTCTCAAATGTGTAGCACTATTTTGATTTATTGTATTTCTCCATATCTTTTTTCGTATACTGGTGTGATTTCAATTTTTGGTTTTGGTCTTTATTAATAATAATAATTATGAAAAACTGGCAAATTTGATTTGAGCATAGACTACTACTTTAATATGAAAGTAGCATTGTTTTTTTTTTTTGAAATGCAATGAATAAAATTAGTAAAATTGAAAATTGCAAGTGAAATTTTAATTTTGTAGACTGAATGGTAGGGTAAACGAATTTTAAAAGTTTGAATGATTAGAAGGATAATCGAGACATCCAGTCAGAGTTTAATCACCAAGTATTAAAAAAGCATTTCTAACAATATTTTGATTAACGGTTCTGGTTTAAAAAAGTTTATCAACCCCGATAAAATCGCTTGTTTTTTTTTAATTTCTCAAAAAAAAAACTGGATGGCAAGAAAAGCATAAAAACTAGAAGAGATCAATCCTATCCACGGCTCTAAGAGCTAGACAGAGGTCTTTAATGATAATTTACAATTCAACCTTACAAAATTTATTCAACTTTGTTAATCATCTTAGATTTTTAAAGAAATGTATACCATAATTTATCTTAGAAGCACAGAAGAAGTTTATAATTATTAATTCAAATTCATAGCCTTTAAAACGAAATAAAATTAACGCACTCCTTCTAATTTCTGAAAGGTGAGAAAGCTTAGAAAACACAATGCCGGTCCAAGCATTAAATGACCCTGTATATTCCCTGTTTAAGGAATAAACAGTGAGCCTAATTGATTTTCCTTGTAACTCATGGAAATACTTTAAAATCGCCGCATACTTTACTAAGCGCAGCAAGTAGAGCTATTTATTTACTTATAATTAGCAAAATAATTACCGCCCAGACAAGTTTAATTGATCGACAACCGAAGTTAAGTGCTTCCAAACCAAGATAATGGATAACGCGGTTTCATTGAATTGGCTTGCACGAACACACATGCACAATGAACGCCACCGCCAGTGGCTCATGTGCAAAGTACACGTATACCGTATAGTACAAGAGGACGACATGCACACACGCATAAATAGATCCTGCAATTCCACTTCAAAGGATCTCCGGATCGATGGAGCGTTCAGAGACGATTCGCCCCTATTTGTGTGGCCTCTGTCATTGTTTGTCTTGCATTGTTCAATTCAATAAAAATTGCTGTATGCAGGGCGATTATCATTTTAATTAAAAAGTTTAGACGTCAAATGAAAACTGATTTAGGTCAGAATTTTTCAGTTCTGAAATTTTGATTTGATTTTTTTGTTTTGTTGAAATTTTGTTGATTAAATCAAAATGCGTAGTTAAAGTATCGACTTTGATACTTTTATAAAAAAAAATATTTTATTATATTGATGATGGTTAATTAACCATAACTTTTATGTAATTAATACATTTATACGTCGAATAGTAATACTTTAGATACTGATACAATAATAATGTTGTTGCTGGTACTTTTATAATAATGCACTTTATAGTAATGTCGTAATAATAATGTCCCCACAAGACAATGGGAAGATTCTTTATATAATTAATAAAGTGTTAAATCAACGTTTTATAGGTTAAGACGTAGTTAGTAGCCAGTGCAAGTGTAGTGGTGAGCTGGCGCGTAATATGTCCATATAACTGCTTAGTTACTTAAATAATATACAATTTATAATTAATAATAATATAGGACGAAAAGACCTTCGGCGATATGTTTTTAGCACGCCCAAATTGAATCGATATAGGTATGGTCATGGACACCCAAGCCCATTTTCTTTTCGTTCGCGCCTAAATCGGAATACGTCCCTTAAGGAAATATAATGGCGCTTGTCAAGTGGTCTAAGTTATGACCAACTGCGTCTTGCCACCGAAAACTTTGCCCTTAACTACTCTACGGAAAACGCGCAACATTATAACGCGAAAACCTCCGAGCGGAAAGTTTGTATACTATATGCGCTTGGCCTTAAATTGCCATTGCATACTTAATTGAAATGTGTCCACTTTTACGGCTTACGCCAAGAGCTCTCAAATTTATATCGCTGAATTATGTCTCTGCTATATGTTTAGCTTCCTGATTCACAGTTATAGGTAGCTGCCTGTATAGGTATATTAAACGGATGTAATAAATGGAACGTTAACGTGCCAAATTTGTTTGTTGTAAACTACATTATTCTACTCGTTTTCGTTCTGTTTGCCGTATACTATAAGTAGTAAATATATGTAACGAAAATTTAGAGCGTTCATAAAGATTTTGTGGTAGTTTTCGTTCTCAAGGACTAACAGTAGTTTTACACACGTCTTTATGGTAACCAGAAGGGTCCTCTAGAGGAAACTTTCTGTAATTACGTAATGCCGCTTTATGTGTCTGCTGTGCTGTGTGTAGTGAAACGGTACACATTTATTACTCGCAAGAAATCGGTCTCAGCCATATAGTATACGAAACATCTAAATTGTTGCGATTTAATTAGCCGCTGAAGAAATATCGCTGTGGGCTTCCATTGATGAATTATTTTCGGTAACGAACTTACTAGCTTTTAAATGCTGTTTTCGGTAACAGCTAGTTTGCGGTTAAGAAACTTCTATATGAAATAATGAACCGTTATAATTTCAGTTTTTTTGTAGATCACGATTTTAAAATTATTAAAAACTGTTATAAATAATTGTCTTGTTGAAATATTGTAAATCTAATATAAGTAAATAGTTTTTGCAAGACTTATAACTATAATTAAATACTAAAAATATTTTCTGGATAACGAACTTAGTAAAATTTTGTCTTCAATTAACAAAAACAAAAAAACCGTCAATACAGGTCATTTTAGTAAAGAACAAGCAGTGCAACTGTAAATAAATCATGCGGTATACGTTAAAGAAACAGAAACAAAACTCCAAAGCAAAAAAAAAAACGGAAATAGAATCGCAACTTCCGCAAAGGTATATTACAAAATTCTCTCACGCCCGCCTCTCTTTCGCAAAACCGAACCGGAATTAATTAACAACGAACTTGTAATGAACTAATTAAACGGAACTAATTAAACACTTGAATTTTCGCTGGCATCGCAGTGCGCGAAAGAGCGCGCGTCCGACGAGCGAAGTGCGGCGAAAAGCGCGCCAGGATCGCGGCGTTATCCTTAGGCATCGGTTCCATTAGTGCCTGGGGCATGTCCGAGGAATGCAAATTGGTCCTTTCCACATACATACATAGATACATACATATTTCCAGCTGCACGTATACCGAAAGGACGTAAAGCGTGAAAGAGAGAAGGAGCGGCGGCTGCAGAGGCGGCGGAAGAATTCGGCATTGGTCGCGCCGCACATTCACAGCTGAGCACCCACACATGTGCATACGCAGTGCACGAGTATCCTCGAAAATCCTCCAGCAGGAGCAGCGGCAGCAGGAGCAGCAGCAGCAGCAAGTTGCGCGCAACGTGAGGATTCCGCCGCTAGAACTCCATAGCGTTACGCCACCGCCGGTCGGTCCTTCTCTCAGTCCACGGTCGGCAAGCAGCAGCGTATTGTAGTTGTGTGTGGCAAAGTGATCCGAATTGTTCTCTCTGTACATTGCGCGATTATCTATTATTATCAGCTGCTTGTGTGTGACAATTAAACGCTATTTCCGCTGCTGTGCTTGCTACCACTGTGCTACCAGTAGTAGTGTTTCGCGTTCGCGCGAATTAACTCTACGTATATATATTTGTGATTGTTGAACTCTTTTGTTGCTAGTTATTCGCGTGAAGTAGCTGGCAATAAGCGTTAGTTGCCTGTACATAACACTGTTTTACACTTCTATTATGCTGTTATTGTTGTTGTTGTTTGGCGCCGCAATAGAGTTGCGATTGTTCTCTTGGTTCGTTAAACGGTATTAAGGAACTTAATTAATTAGTGTACGTGATGTAATTAAATACGAAGCTATAGGCAAGGCAAGTACTGTGCGATTATATTATTCTCACTTTACTTTTTTCATAATGTCGATAATATATTTTGTATATCATTGAGTATTATTTGCATTGCGATCGAAACAATGGAATAGTGCTGAATATGGCTCGAGTGTGGCCATTAATCATTTCCTACGTATTAATGGCTCAAGAACAAAACATGTAGGGTGATACTGTGTTAATTTGATTCTTTTAATTATTATTATTAAAACACCCATTTTCGGATTTTGAATTTTTAAATGCTCACTTTTCGTGTAATTGTTCATAAATTTAATAAAACGATGGTTTCGTCTTTTTACGAACTTTTTTATTTTTAACATGTAAATGCTTAACGATATTTATTACATTCTTTTAATAATTTGAAATTGGTAATTTAATGACTGTCTTAAAAAGGTGTCTTATAATAGATGTTTTGTCTAAAATCTGAAACTTATGAAACTTTATTACTTTTTCAGTCATTTGCCATTGTGAATTTAAATGCGTTATTTTGAAAGTTATATTATTTATGAACTATTACATTTTGTATGCAACAAAAAAGAATTTTGTAAATTTTTGAAATGTTTAACTGAATGGTATGATTGACCCAAAAATAGTATTGCAATTTCTTGTATTTTAGCGTAAACTTGTGCAATTTTAAATTGTCGAATTTTCGAATTTTAACGCAGTTTGCTTAAATATTGTTAATATTGCGACGAAATTAAACAGCAAAAATGTTTTTTTGTTGTTTAATAATTATTGCCACTATCGTTGTCACCACAATTCACAGTATTCGCCAATATACAATGGACTTTATCTGTGCAGTCGCAGTAGCATTTTTTACTTATCAGGTCTAGTAGTTTTTTGTTTTATTGTTTTGTGTTTACTTCGATAAATGCGAATTTTTTACCGTTTTCATTGTCGTAGAAAATGTTTTCGCTTTCGGAATAATGCATATGGTTAAATTGTTAAATAATTGAAATTCACTTGACTGTTTCAAAATTTCTTTTTAAAGTTTTTGGTACGGATAATCGGTAAATGATTGCTGGGACATAATTTCATTAGAAATACTTATTGTTTAAAATTTGCCGATTTTATGTATCTTTCAAATGCCGCACTAAAAAAACAGTAAAAATTACGAAAAAAAAAAACGTAATTTTTATGTGTTAACTTGTCTGGCCAAGGACATTATAATTTTAAATCATTTCCATAATTATTATTCACTTGTTCATTAATGATTATTATTACTAGTTCCAACTATTTAATTTGTAACTAAAGTAATGCTGCTTTTAATTATAATAAATTATCAACGTTGCAGCTCTCGCGAAAAAAAATCAAGCGTCCGATACTTGTCTCTCCGTAATGAAATTGTTTACAATATTTTAATTTATTCAATTGCTTTTCGTACGAATCGTTGAATATTAATAATTTACTGTGACACTTTTCTATTGTCGTTAGGCTGCCGATAAAGTGTTTGATGAATTTATAGTTTATTCAATTGTCAATTAAAAGCGAATGCCGCATTCATGCAGAAACTATAAATTCATTAAGTGACCAATTGGATGGGTCGTTACAACAGCCTATTCATCATTAATGCAATAATAACAAATTACCGAATTGATCGGTTGGATTTATGCTTACTTAAAGGACAATCGAAAGGATTGTAAACAAATTTAATTAGTTTCAATATGACGTTCGATAATAATTTTTATACTTTCGATTTTGTTTTGTTTTGTGAATGTTGTTTCAAGTGTTTAAATTGTTGATTTTTTATTCGTTCAAGGAAAGATATTAAAGTTATTAAAACTTCCGATTAATTATTGTTTATTAATTTTTAAGATGTTTTTCGTAAATAACAAAAAAAAAATTGTACATAATATTGTAAAAAAACGTCATTCACAGCTCATAAAAAATTAATAATAATTTTTAGTATCGATTGCTTCTAATGAAAGTGGCAATTTAATTCTTTCAAGAACCACGTTAAAAATTCATATCTTTTAAATCGATGACTTAGCAATCATTATAATTCACATAGAAAAATGGAAATTACATTCTTGTGGGTAATCAAATGATTATATTTGAACTTCCTTCTAAGTAATAATTTCCCTAACGCTGCTGAAAGTTATGCCAGTTATGCGCTTGCACAGCAAACGGTTTTAATTGTCGGCTCTTGTTGTGGATTACCCAAGAGTATCCAAGAACTTAATGTACAGGATGTTACATTGAAAAAGTTTCACTCCTTTCTAAATTGTAATTGGATGAATTTAAGAAATAATTGCTAAATGTTTCAATTTTTTAATTTAAGTATGACCAATTTTAAAGTAATTTGTTCTCCACCTCCGTGGGCCTCTTGTCAACTCCCTCAATGTTTTTTTTTTATGGTAAATAAAATTTAATTTATCATTTAATTGGTCTTTTAGTACAAAAGATGTTAAATTATTTTTAAAATCTGTCTATACGATTTTTTGACATTTATTTTTTCAATTTTTTATTTAAAATTCATTCTGAATAATACCAGTTTTTGATATATGAAAATAAAATAAAAAATCAATTAATATTTATTGGTGGTACATTAGTAATTATTTTTAATGTGCTGACAGTACAAAAAACAACAATTTCCATTTCTTTCGAAACTTGAATAGAAATGGAAATTTTGAAATTTTTGTTTTTTGTTTATCGAAATAACACTTCCCAAATTTAAAAGCCAAAGCAAGGATATTTTTTTAAATTATTCAGATAAAGAACCTGAACCACTTCATCACCAGGATTTAAAATAAATTGAAAGAAAAGTTTTAATCTTTCAGAAACAATTGTGTTTTCTTAATACTTAACAATTTCAATTTTTAAAAGCAATTTCTCCAAAAGTTTTTAAATTAATTCAATTTAATTAATAATTTAAAATAAAATCATATTATAAATTAAAAGACCTTTAAAACGACATGTTACATCACCTCCCGTACCATTTAATAATAGGGTTGCCGTGTTGCTTGAAGAGTAAGGATGAAGTCGTAAATCAAAAATTAAAATTGCTCTCCCTAGATTTAAAACCTGACAGCGGCCATTACTTTTAAAATTTGTTCGTTCGCAACTTCAGAAGTCCCAACTATTCATTGCAACACTCTGTATAACCCGTCTTATAACTGAAAAGGTTTTAACCTGAATGTGCATGTAGCGTATGAACTTATGCTAAATTCACTGGCAATGAATGTAAGCGTATAAGTACATCAAGCAGAACAGGTAGTAGATGAGTGTGTGCGTTAGTAAGAACCAAGTAAATGGCTGTTATCACTAGCAATCGTTCGAAACGGTACGTCCTTGACCTTTTTCTTGAATGTCAATGTCGCATAACTATTTCGCTATTTCGTATGTACTATGCACTCCTTCACCATCGTCGCCGCCGCCACTAAATTGTATTTTGTAAAGGTATGTTATGTGCGGCTAAGAAATCGGTTCGAATGGTTTTCCCCTCCCGAAAAAGCCCCGTCAATCGAATCGCGTTTCACTTTTTACGGCCCGCATTTCATTTATGTCCCATAATGGCTTTTGCCTCGTAATCACACATGCAGTTTTCGTTTGTAATTTCTCATTAAACGCTTGTTTCCAACAAATAGTTAATTTGCATTGTTAATAACTAGTTTTTAGTTTGATTGGTTTTGTAATTTAAATTTGTAGCAAGTAAAAATTTCAAATTTTGTGTGATTCACTTGATACAAGGCAATCTTGAAGTACAACAATAGAAATGACTTTTTTATTTGACCAAATTAAGATCTATTTTTTGTAATGATGTTTTGATCAGATGAAGTACCTTAATTTTTTATTATCATAATTTTTCTTATTTTTTTGTCCTTATGCTTATAAAAATAATGCGCGGCTTCTGTGAAACATTCAGTAGAACAGTTTTTTTAATTTTTTTTTTTATTGGAAGTTACAGCTGTTTTCTTAAACATTCAAGTAAGCGTTTTTTGCCCAGAAAAATTGCACTGTGCGAAGTAAACAGGAAGCATATTATTGTGCAATCAAATTACGGGTTCAGTTTTTTTATTTTATTTTTATTTTTTGTTTGAGCGCGCAATGCAAAGTGTAGAATTTCGTCAGCTTTTAAATTCCTCATCAATTATGCAAGAATGTCTCTCAAATCTGCTCCTGCGGTTGCTGCTGTTGTTGCACACCCGAGTCGATTGGTTATTCATGAAGCTCGTTGCCGAAGCAATGCGATTTATTTATTATTATTTCGATCGACGCCGCTTCCAACCGTCGAATCGGATCCTCAAATGAGTATCTCTTGTATTTTCTCTCGTGCAATTTTAATCCATGCATTCAGAAAGCTCGTTCCAATAGTATACTTACTGATTTGTCATTAACATGATTCTTTTTTTTTTGTTACATTATTTTTAACCCGGAGATTTAACTTTTTTTTAACTTTAAAATGTAACGAAGCATTGATAAAAAAAGAAAATCTGACAGCTTTTAAAGCCTGTGGAAATCGAAATGACATTATACAATATGGAATTTCGAGTGTGCACAATCACGTCCAGGCTTCGGACGAATCGCATGACGGACGTGCAATTCGAAGGGTCCCCAGGGATACCTTCTCATTAGGCTCCAATTGGGGTTTACGCTAAAGCCTCAAACCGTACGTGCCTTCGCTTTTCATCGAAGTTGTTGTTTGTATTGCACGGTAGGTACCGATGTTATGCTAGGTGCAAGAACTGCGCCAAATAGGTATGTTCCAACTGTGCATTTCATATCACTCTATTATTATCTTAGTGCAGACTGTATGTTTAGTAAATAGGAAATTATTGGCACAAGGTGCGGCACGTAAACTTCGCAACATGCAGCAGCACAGCATATTAATTAATTCATAATTGCGCCCACATAATCACCCTAATTGTCATTAGTATACGGTAGACCAGAGATTGCTAATCGACCGAATTTGCTTTAATTTGCCACGGTCTTCTCGCGCTCATTCGTTCCTCTACTTTTATTACCACTTCATTTTCGTTACTCAAAATTACTTCAAACTTCAATGTACTGTAGATACTTTGCAAAGAAATTTACAAATAGATATTTGTGCTTGCTCTAATGGTTTTTGTTCTTCTAATGGCACTGTTTTTGCCGAAACGTAAATGTTTTGGTTTTTTCTGCATGTTCCATATTTTTTGCTGTTTTTTCTATCAGACTCTTTTGGCTTGTGGCTTGTGCTTTCAAAAGCTGTTATCAAGAGTAATAATAATATAATGTATTCCGGTATGTGAAGATGACACTGTTTGTTTTCACTAAAATGCATCGCATTGTTTATCTCCGCAGTGTTATTTTGCAAAACAGGTTTATTTATTTTAGTGAAATTATGTCAAATGTAATTAAAATACATTATAATTCTGTCAACTTTTTTATATATCTTATTATTCAGTAAAATTGCAATTTATGTTGCAGGCAAATATAATAAAATTATACTTCAAAAAAACCAGTTTCTCGTTTTTGTCATTAAAATAAACTAATTAACTGTAAAATTCCGCAGCAGAAAAACAAAACAAAAAAACTAATACATTAAAAAGTTCTGTTTCTGTGGCTTTAGCAATCGGACGCAAAGAAATTAGGCTAATTATTGTCCCTGCTAGAGCATTCGCGGCATAAAAGACATAATTAGATTAGTCTGTCCAATGAATATAATGTTTTAATTCTCGCGCGTAATCCTTTCGGCTTTCAGACCTTGGCGGCGGCGGCTATAATTAATACAACTAGAAGTGCACAGACCTGGGCCGTAAAATAAATTGCAGCAGGTCTTAACAGTATACTTACTATACGTACTTACTATAGGGTGCTCGATGGTAATACACATAAAAGTGGAATTCCAGTGCTCGTGCTCTCGAACGTTAAAAAGGAGCTGAACGGTCTGTTCGTCCTGCAGGGGGTTGGTTTCTCTCTGCCGCGGCTGACGGCTTGCTGCTGTAATAACAGTCGAAATCGCAATTGTGAGCCGGAATAGTTGAGCTGTAAAAATCTTCCTCTTTTCATCGCCTCTGCCTTTTTTCCACTCGCTCTTCTTCCATCGTCGTCTCTTCCTCTGCTCGCTTTCGCTGTTCGCTGGTGGTATGTCGAACGACGCCGACTATTCGACTGCTCGCATACCAAAGTAAACTTTCATATTCCGCGCGAATATTGCTGCGGCGTTGACTGGCTTGGGATCTTTTCGGTTGTTTGATAAGGGGCTGATATTTGGCTGTGTGTGCGGAAAGCGTAAAAGCTTTTCGCGAAACATGCGAAGGGTTTTATTGCAAGTATTAATATTCTTGTTTGTCTTCGGTCGTTTGCTAAATAATAAGTCCCGTGATATTTAATGTGTATTAAAATGATAGGATTTAATGGTAATTTATTTATGCATTAATTTGCGACAATCTTCTAAATTGCAAGTTATGTTAACTGTGCTGTGATTGCTGACGTCTTTTAGGCAATTTATTTCTGGACGACTTTATGTTACAAGTTCTAAAATAAATTCCAAATTTTCTCCACGCTTTGTGCGGAATTTATTACCTTACCAGAAAGTAATAAAACAGTTTTAGCGTTTTTATTTTTGAAAAAGTCAAAATTATTAGCTGAAATTATGGCTTTCAAAATAAATTTTTCAAAAAATATACACTTAATACAGTGTTTCAAGTCGTAAAGCTTGAGTTATGTGCGTGGGGTTAAAGCCAACCGCAATCTTCTTTTCATATTTTTTTTTTGCATTATTTAAAAAACCTATCATTACCTATTTTTATTAAATAAATTTAAAGAAAAAAAAATCGTAATAAAAAAATAATTAAGAGGTAATCCATCATTTCAACTCATAAATATAAATTATCATCAATTACAAGTAATAAAAATATTTGAGAACTCATTAGGAAGCGAAAATAAGTTTCGAAACACGAAAATAACCCGGAACGAAACGACTTGAAAATTATTGGTCACCAGAAGGTGTGTATTACACATAGGACGTGTAATGCAGCCAAAAGTGCCCAAACAGCGAAACAGCATTCATAATTTTGAAACGATGCAAGGCAAGAGAGTTGAGCAGGAGCTTTTCGGGTGCTTTGAAAAATTCGTCCATTTTTTTTTGCTGGCACTGGTTCAGTGTAAACACTGATTTTTTTACCTTCGTTATACTGACTCACGTGCGTATAGATGTTTACTTGTGTGAATGCCTATGGGTGTGTGTGACATTTAGAAACACGCGCTAACTAACTGCCGATTAAATTAAATTTACCGAAAAAATACATACGGCGAATGAAAAGCGATGCCGCCGCATTCGTTACGCGTTTACAAATGCCTCCTGCTATTTCCGTCTGTCGTTTCGGTCAATATACTTTTGTATTTTCCCCATACAGGGTATGCTTTTATTTATTTAACGTATTTCCGAATGTTTGTTTGATTTTCTTTTTTGTTAATTAAAATTTATCGGAGCAAATAACTAAAGAGGAAATAAATTTAACATTTGGTAATACAAACCTTTTTTTTTGCTACCTACTTCTAAATTTTAAAAATGTTTTGACTTCTAATAAATTAAAATTGTAGTAAAATTAAATGTATATTTTTGAAAACCATAAGCAATAAAATATGAAACTTTGTTGGCCGAAATGAATATTAATACACCCTGTAGACCGAAGTGTAGATTTAAATATAGGATTGGAAGCAGGTGATGTCCGAAAATTTTCATTGGCACGCGGTGGGGGCAAATATTTCTCATAACTTTACAACAAATCAAAATGTTCGCTTAGTCACTGCGATGTATCCAAAGACATTTGTACTCTGCACCCAAAAAAGATAATCATCGACAAATTTTATAATTAACAAGATAGAAAAAAGCAAACAATGGAAGAACTGCTTCGACAATTGGTAATTTCAGCACTCAATTAAATTAAACAAAAAAATAAAATAAAAACTGTAGAGCAATAACAATTTAACAGCACTGAGTTCATTGTTTCGATCGCAGCATTAAAATCATACTCTTAGAGAAAAATCCCTAAACAAACGCTTTTTCTAGATGGATACATAAAGCTGCTGCTGTGTAGGAGCTCTGTAGAGAATTACATTAACATCATCAAGATGCGTAACAATCGTAGTGTTAAAATGAATTTGCACCTGGCAATAATTGCAACCGTCATCAATATTTCTAGTGAATTAATGTAATTTAATTATTGCTCATAATAATAATAATAATGCGCGTAGTTTCCTTGTTGCTATAATGTTGTTGATGAGATATTTGATGAAATGAAGTGTCGTTCGTAATAAATGAAAAAAGTTAATGAAAATTCGCGCGCGCGAATGAAATGCGATGTATTAGGACGATGCGCGTGGTAAAACGGGATGCATCTGGAGAGGTCCTCGTGACGTGATGAGTGGCGGCGAACTGCGAGTGCCGGAATTGCGGTTGGGGCCTCCTGGTGGAGGCTCGCAGCTGCTGGTGCCTCCGTCACCCTCGCAACCACGCAGAAGACACAGTTGGATTTGTGGGTAAGGGCCATTAAACTAGTTTTATTACAATGATTCGCTTTCAAAAGATCCGCAAATTATCTCTCTAGAAACGATTTCCACTCTTTTCTTTAGCTTTTTAGTTTTTTTTTTCTTTCTTATTTTGGGTAAAAGCGGTAATGGTTGTACCTTCTTCTAAATTTGGAACGGATGCATTTAAAGAAAAATGGCTAAACTTTTCAAGTTTTAAATACTGAGGGATCAATT
>JASKGO010007405.1:0-28333 GCA_030556065.1 Holobus sp. GC000080 | reverse complement strand
CGCATCCGCACGTATGACTCGAGCCACGTTTCTGTACGATTCTTAATTAATAAACGAGTAGTAATTGCACCGTATCTTCGACAAACCTTCACTTCAGCAAAGGAGCAGTAATTGGGCCCCGAATTGTAATTAAAAAGAAGAGAGCCCACGGAACCGCCAACCAACCGGAGTTCACGGATTCGTCCCTTACTAAGCGGCCCTCACAACAAAACATTCCTATTAAAATAATTTTTTAAACTATAATATTATTTTTTAATATTAATATAAGTAAAAATTCCAAACTGGTAATAAGGACCAGATTAAAATATAAAAGTTGACTCTTACTTCCGGCATAATCGAAAATGTGAGAAAGGTGAGAATATTTTAGCGGATTTGGACTTTTTTTGGAAAATATCAAAATGTCAAAATACCAACTCAATTAATTGTCATTTTCCCCAAACAAATGCCGCAACGCATGTAAAAACGATCCTATGTGAAAATCACTCAATTTCCGGGGGCGATTTCACTTATATTTAATAAATAACAACGTCGTTATGTGGCTAACGTTATGTACACTACGTAATAATAACAAAAATAAATTGACAAAAGATAGTATAGACAGCGACGTAGAGAGGGAGAAATAGAGTTAACACGTAGTTGCAATTTCGTGTAATTTAATGCATAATATTATACCTGCACATAGGACGCAATATCTTCGAAATATATACATTGGAGGCGGCGGAGGAGAACAGAGAGGTACAGCGGGGAATTTGATAATGTATTATGATAAGGATGCAGAGTGCGTTATAACGTCGTGAGATAACGCATATAAATTAGATGACAAAGACTGCCTCTTAAGAAATTTGCATTAATTACATCTCGAAAGACGACGTGTGTGTGATTTAATAGACATCTAATAAATATTTGTCAGATTTATGTTCTTTTCGTTCCACGTAAAAAGGCATATAAATTATATTATATGCTTTTGAATTGATTTTCCGAGAAATGAAAACTATATGGAAAATGGTATCGAGTATGTGTATATGAATGTATGCATGCATGGCCGATTAGAAAGTTAATAAAACGGTGGTCGTTACTTCGGTTAGAGGCAAAAGGGGTTTTGAATAAATTTGCATACTCCTATTTGTATTGTTTATGGCAGACTAGGCAAAGTGCCATCGAATTTTGGCTTCGGCATCTCGCAGGATTACAAAAAAGCTCGCCATAAAGCTAAGGTAAGTAGCAAGACCCTGATGATGATGCAGTGCGATCAATATGTTAATATCGGTTACCGGAAATGCAAATTAGTCCATTTATTATCTCTTCCTCTATAGCTACACGCAGATAGAGATTGATGGCAAAATTGTGTCCTTTATATCATTCGCCGTAATTTCCTTCCGTATTTCTTTGACAAAAATAAACTTTATCAAAAAGTACATTAGTTATCTAAGTTTTCTTGAGCTTTACTAATGAAACATCCTATAATGGGAATAACGATATCATTAGCAATAGAAAAAAAGTAGTCTCCAATTATATTTCTGCTTGGATTATTTAAGCAATCCACTGTTGTGTTTGTTCTCCGTAGAAAGCAATATAAAGTGATTGCTTCATTTTTCATTCATTTTATCCGAGTAAATACATTTTTGCCGCGATAACACAAAAGTTACATCTTGAAACTTTGCCGATAGTTTGTTCGGTTTTTTTTTTACAACTACTGGGTGTCCCAACGAAAAGTATCCGCCCGGAATAAAATGAAAACTACTCATTTTAAGAAAAATCCCTGAGACACGTCAATTTTTGTTGTTGCGGGGGCCACTCGACCCCCATGCTATTTAAGATTTTTAAGTGAGGGGCCGTGGGGGGCAGGGGGTGACTGTTACACCATATCGAAATATTCCAAAAGATGTCCTCCCTAACAACAAAAATTGACGTGTCTCAGGGATTTTTCTTAAAATGAGTTGTTTTCAGGATATTTTTCGCTGGGACACCTTATATAATAGTTTGCAACAAATTATTTCAAAGTTTACCAGAATCCTTTTTAGCACGCCGCATGCTCAAGCATCAAGTATCAAATAAGGTGTTTTCCCTATGGGCGCCGAAGCAGTAGCTGTTGCTGGGGCTGTACCCATAACTGAGTACTCGGAAAATTTTAAATAATCGGTGTACATAATCTTTGTGTCTTTTCTTTTGGCAATATGAATTTTCTTTTATAAATGTGAAAAAAGAAAATGATCCCGTTTATGCAGTACTGCAAAACTAAAACCATTTAATGAAGCACCCTATATCAACGGTATCTCATCTAAGAAGATAATTATCCGCCACTGGTAGCAAAAACTTGGCAGAGTAAATCATTGGTTTTAGTTACGATCAAGGAAGTGCATAAAACAATGACCGACAGTGCTTAATTACCGAGCGACGCTACGCGGTGGAGTGCCGTTTCGGTTTAACTTAACATGTGAACATTTAATAACCATGGAACCTTAACAGCAGTAACTGGGACAATAATCATAGTTCTGGGCGATATATTTCGAGTGATAAATGCGCGCGAGTTGGGCAAGGGCAATGTGCACTCGGTGTAGTGTTGATAACGGCCCAGGATTCCGTCATAAGTCATGTCTAATGGCTGCTTTAGAGCGTCGACTTTAATGACCGTCCGGTCCACTCTCGTGTCTCTAGTCTCTCAGTGCGTCCTTATACCATCAGCTCCCGTTTCTTGGCTCTTCTTCGGCTGGTTTAAACAGACCTGAGCTGAGGTTCGGGTCATTTAAGCTTCGAATCTTGAGCTTTATACAGGACAACAACCACTATAATTCCATTTAATCGTCATGCTTTTCCACTCGTATTCCGTGTATAGATAGATATATAAATGCAGCGCATGGATGCTCGTACAGTGGCACAGTACAGTATAGTACCTACTACCTTAATGCAAAAAGTCGGGGACGAATTTATTGCGAGCAGCGCAAATTTATACGCGCGCACACCGCCGTTCGGTGAGACTAATCCTATAACAGTAACTTCCACTTGGAAGTTGCCTTTTGTTAGGAGTCGCTCGCTTGAATTAAATCTCGTTACGTTTACTCTTTCCGGATCCATTATATAGCATTCTTTTAGTTGCGCCGCCTTTTATTTCTGTTTATACATGTTTCGCTTTAATTCGCCTCTGCGATTCCTGCGATCATAAATACCTAGCCCCATCCACCACCCACCGCAATTATATTCTCCACAATAAGACTTTCCCCCTGGTTTTAATGAAAATTTTACAAAATTTATACCATTCTCATTAAATTATTCCCCGTTTTTTTCTTTTCAAAATAGAAATACCTAGATACAAAACAAGTACCTATTACGTATTTGATTATGTATCAAAAATAATATATTACGATACTACGCCGGGAATAAGGATGTATGATTTAAAGCTCAGAAGAACGGGCAACTTCCCACCATCTAAATAGTAGTACAGGGTGTGCAAATGAAAAGTTACATCTCTTTATAATATATATTAGTTGACTAAATAAAAATGGTCGTAGACGTCAACCAGAAAATGTTGGGATAAGAGGTGGTGGGGCAATTTTATTGTGTAATTCTCTTATACCATGACACCCCCACCCCTGCGAACTACTCATGGCAATCCTATCCTTTTAGTTTTTAAAAGTGATTTGACATATCGTTTAAAAGTTTTTTATTTATAATATGTTGTAAAATTATTTGCAAAATCTGGTATTTGAAATACTAATTTATAAGTTTTAAACTAAAGATATTTAGAGATCTCCATTGAACACTAAGTTTAAACTAATCTTCTTTTTCTTTTTTAATTGGTACTGGGGGCTTGCATCTTTAGCATCATAACTGTCATTAACATAGAAAATTAAAATAAAAACAAATTTTTCTTTTACACCTTAAAAAGGTATAACTAATTTTTAATAAAAGTAAATACTATTTGCCCTAAATTGCTTTTATTATTAAAAAAACACCTTTTTAACCACTTTAGATTAAAAAAAATAGAAAGCATTATTTCTAAGACGAATCGACAGATCAATGAATCATTATATTTGGAATTGAAAGACCTTTAAACATCGACGTACTCGTATCACACCTTTCACAGGGCCATTAAAAATTGGGCTTCTTGGCGTGGCACCAAGATTTAAAAATTATGATTTAATGACATATCCGATCACAAATTAAATGGTGGTGCAATTTTGGGTGAGAACTCCCTGTATACTTTTGTTTTTCAATAGGTATTTACTTTGTTAAAAAAAAACTTGCCAAAAGCTACTTATATAATGTTTCTAAACAAAGGAAATTCCAAAATCGCTTTATAAAATCTTTAATCTCCATTAGTTCGTCCTTCACAATTAATCTAATTCCATAATAGGAGGAGAATGGAGAGAAGCGTTCCGAAATTATCTCCCATTAATAAATGGTGCACCGAAATGGATCGATACATAAAGAGGGAAACAAAACAATTATTGATGCATTTCGTGCGACGTGGTGGAAACAACACTGTGCAAAATTAAACTGAATTAGAACGGTGTTCGATGAGCGACTGAATTAATAATCAAGTTTAATGTATATAGACTTCTATTATGCAAATTAGCCGGTTTAATAGTACGTTAATGAGCGTCACTGTTCGCATTCGAAATAATATTGCTTTATAATCGTTACACGTAAGGCAGTTGCGTTCGAAATGACAATGCGAAGCCGCCACCAAAGCAACGACCATTGACGACGATGATGATGACGACGAACGAAATGCGAAATTTAATGGCCGCCGAAACGACTCTTTTCTGTTTAGAGCTCTATCCTTTAAGGACAGACACGCGGCGTATTAGTAATTTTAATAGTGCGCTCTCTTAGGTACCTCGTAAATTTTCATTTTCCTTCTACTTGATTAACTCTATGAAATCAAAGAATGGAATCACTGTTGCTGACCGTCCATATAAATACATAAAGACACAGCTGCTGAAATCAGGAAATTCCTTTAACAGTCTTTATAGTCCTTTTTATTATAAAGATATACCTTAACTTTTATTGTCTAATAGTATCGGGCCCTTAATGGGCCCTAAGAACAAATATATTAATGTCTCTTCGTTTTATATTTAGTTGGTCAATTACTAATATATATATATATATATATATTTGTTTTGATCAAAAAAGACTTTTGCATTATGATTTAAGTTAAAAGCAAATGTAAATGTATTTAGAGATTCAGCAATAATTTTAATGGGCAGTTTTTGGTAATAAATATTTATGTGGAAAAAGTACGTCCAAAGGTAAACTTGAAAAATAAATGTCCGTCTGGTTTATAACCGAAGGTACATACAATTCAATTGGGGACGTCATTAGGAAGTACGTCCGTTAAAAGAAGCTAGCTGGTCCAATCTGTGTGCACGCCGAGAGCGTGTGTATATGGACTCAGCTCACAGACATCAATTATTAATGTCGGGAGTAAATTGTAATTTCAAAGAGTTTGTAAAGTTGGAACTTTATTGAAGCACTACTCCCCGATTGCACTTAAGACTTGTTTTATTTATGTCGCGCAGCCCTTGCGAATGTGTGCGACAACCGAGAGCTCGGACACTCGATCAAAAACATTAGAATTTTTCGCACCAGTGGTAATTCATAAGGGCGCCCCACTTGCCCAAGCCAACTCCTTTATCCTTTAATAGATAAGTGTGCATTCAGATAAAGAGCCGTACGTAACCTGAAAATGCCGTTTCGATATCCTCGAGGCACCCACACAAACATGTGCAGACTCAATACTCACATTTACACATATACAGAATGAGAGAACATGCAGGAATGAAGCGAAAAAGAGTGAGCAAGAGGCACACAAGCGACGGCGGAGAGCGCAAGGAGCGAAGAAGGGCTTTGCTGCGGAGATAAGGGCGGCTGATCTCGGGACTGCTTATAAATCTCGCCGACGTTCTGATCGCACAATTCAGTAGGTCGGGTGATGTATGACCTCAGGTGTCATCTAATCACCATAATTCTTGGCCGCACCTTTACCTATTGTCCTGATTTGCGCGCCCCGCCAGAACCGGTAATGGAATCCTCATGACGCGTCCGCCTGGTAATGATCCGCAATGCGTTTCGATCATTTCGCGAAAACGGATTTGCCTATATTTGTTATTGCCATTCCTATTGCTACAGACTTCTACTAACCCGATTCCTCAACCCACAAATCCGAAGCATTTATAGCTTATAAATTCGGGCAGGTGAGTGTATAAATAGATATAGATAGATGTGGCCAGTAAATTGACTGCGCACCCGAAACGAAGCGATCATCGCCTAAACAATATCTGCAAACTAATGCGTGCATTATATTCGAGGGGCCGAAACAATATGATTGGAGTCGGCTGGCCGGACGGCGAATATGCCTGGACCGAGAGAGGCAGCGGCGGCGGCGGCAGCAACAGCAGATTGAAACCGGAACTTCATTTCGGACCGTGATTTTGATTTATATTTGCGTTGATGAATAGAACCACAGCATCGGCCGCTACCAATTATCCAAAGCTCTCTCTCTCTCTCTCTCTCTCTCTCTCCCCTTTCTCCGCCGCGGCTGCCACTTGATTTATTTATTTAGTTAAAAATTTCATATACGCTTTCCTATGCTCTATTGGATTTCCCTATATGAATCGGTCCAAATCTAGTTTCGTACTACTACTACACATACAGACACAGACACAAACACATAGAGAGACAACTACTACACCAACTATGGGGCAATTAATGGAGGAAATTTATCGTTCCTCCTGACACTGGTGCGAAACGTCCAATTTGCAATTAAAGCAGCATCCGGTGCGAGCCGTTATTAAAGCTTCTACAACGAAAACATTTACATAAAAATACCGAAATTTATTCTTTCCTGCGCATAACTATGAACTTCTCTGTATTAAAATTTCATTCATAACATAATTTATAGGGTGTATAAATATATTATAAATTTTTACTTTGCTTTTTCTTGAAAGAATTTTTCATAAAGATACCTGCCTAAATAAGAAAAAAAAAAAGATTTAGAAATCAGATCAATAAAAACATTGTAAATCGCAAAGGAATGTTATTTTATCCCGAAAAAAAAACTTCTTGAGCACCAAAACCGTTTTCAATCAAACACCCCTTGTAACCCTTAATACATAAATAAAAAAGGCTTTCAAGGGTCTCAAGGAAGCAGATACTGTCTGCCTATAGAAATAAACACTATAGAAGAAGAGCAAAAACGATTCCCCTACGAAAAATATAATACAAACAGCGTTAATATTATTCAACACATATAGAAACCGCTGGTAAATTATTAATTGGCCCCAGACACGCTTATGCGAGAAGTCCGGCGCCTTCGCGTAGTCCGATACCTGTATCTGTACCGGCAACCTTTTCGTACGTGTACAGTTTTCCGAAGCGGTCGAAAGAAAAACATTCGCGCTCAATTAATTCGCCAGCACCAACTTGTCTAGCTTTTCGCTACGGTCTGTATGTACATAGCGTGCATATTTTTCCGTGTCCTGCATACCACTCCACAGCCAAGCTGCAGAGGCAGCAGCATCCGTACAGGGGAAATGTCCGAGTTACAAACGCGCTCTCTCGTCGACGGTGATGAAGGAGGAATAAATGAGGCGGCATACGGCACGTGCATCTGCAACGGCATTGCAAGAGCAATGGCAGCAATAGTGGAAGCGGCGGCGGCAGCAGCAGTAGCATCACACAGAGCCAGTCGTCGGTAATAGCGGCGGAGAGAAGCAAAAAGGAGCTTCCGGGCCGCCGCATTGCAGTAAATCCGGGAGGGACGCGTCGTCCCACAATTTCATTTCTCTCTGACTGTGTGTTTGTGTATGTGTGTATGCATTTGAACGTACTATATTCGGTCGCGACACGAAGTCCTTCGATTTCCACTCACTTAACGCGATCACATCGAATTATACGTTACATGTATACAATCATAAACATACTCGTATACCTAAGAGAGTGATGTTATGGAGACGCGAAAAGTAGGCTTGGGTAACTAACTGCGCATCCACTTATAAGCCCGCACACTAATTAATTATTAATACCTGTATAGTATGTTGCTATAGCATTAATCAACTAAAGCTTGAGGAATGTGTAATTACCTAATATTAATTTACACTTATAGTATATTATATATTACTGTAGATAATAAAGGCCTGAATATTATGTATCTAGAAATATGAATTTACTTTTACAAATATCAAAGACATTATTAATTATAAGTTATTTTCATAAGACATTCTTTTCGTGTTTTTAAATTAAATTAATTAATATTAAAATTGATTAACCATTTAAAATAAAGTTTAAATTTTCATATTTTAATTTACGATGACACAAGGAACGCTCGTTAAAAAAAGACAAGAAAATACAAAGACAATCAAAGAAATTTCAAACAGAAAAGAAACAATAATTTTGAATAGAAATTGCGTTCTTTGTATAATTAAATTTGCTTTGAGGTCGTCCATTTTATATCATGTGTGTGTGTGCGTGCATCGATTGTGTATTGTTTGGTAGTAGTTACATCAAAGAAGCCGCAATTTTAGCGCATTCCCTAGGGATGTGGGTGATGCCCATCAAAAGGACATCAAGGTAAGCCTACACAATTCGATGAGTCGCTTGCTCCTCCATTATTCACGATTCCGGAACGATTCTAAATGTCTGCCTTTCTAGACACCAAACACTAACCATACCATACCATGCATAGAAGCGTGTATTCTGTTGTGTAGGTAGGAGTGTGCGTCCTATTTCTGTACGCTTCCCCAGATGAAGGAGGGAACGCGAATTTGTTATGCCTTTTTAATGAGGATTAATGCACAAGAGCATAACGCAATTTAATAGCTATTATCAAGCGGTGCAAGTTTTAAGCCCTCAGACGACACACAAAACCGCCATCACTTGCAAAAACTATTTTCTCATAGAGAGCACTCCAGCGTCCGTGTTTTTTATCGTTACCATACTATATCGTATAAAAAGTTGCGCAAATACTTAATTTCATAATTCACTTTATTTCTAGTTTATTAAAGTGTATTTGTGTGTGTGTGTGTGTTCTGTAAACGCAATGTGTGTAAATGCTAGAACGCAGAAAAAGAGCAACTTAAGGATATACAGACGGATGCACGGACGAGCAAAAATGTTGCGGTTGGGTTGCGGCGCAAGGACGCCACCGACGACTACACGACGACCAAGAAATAACTTTTTAATTAAATAAGTTTTTCGCGGCTCGTCCGACTAACTGCACATTATTTGTAAAGTTAGTGCCGAACTTCTGACGCTTAATGCACATATCAAAATAATAAATGACGTTAGTTGTCGTTGCCACAGTTCGGGCTATTAACTTAAACTAACAACTGCGGAACTAGAAAACCAAAAGTTAATTTAATAATATAATTGTCTGCAGTACAGATAAAACTTAATGTCAGCACTTTGGCTCATCCGCACCCTCTCTGCACATGTAATACTTTTAGTTGTATTAGTTGAGTAGCTTAGAACGTGTGCGACAAAACACAAAAGTGCCAGAAGGAGAAAAAGAAGAGGCAGAAGAAGTAAAGCAACATTAGCCGCCTCCTCGGGCCGCATCCAGTAAACGAAGATAGACTCTCTTTCAGTTCTCATCGTTTTTCTCTACGTCCCATACCTCTGCTTGCCGTTACTACTAATGTGCTGGCATAAAGTATTACACTCTTGCAAGGAGGCTATGCATCGTGTGCGTGTGTGTAGATGTGCATTTGTGCCCACTGTTTATATTGGTGTGCGTGTGTGCGCGCATTATTCGGCGGCATAACTTTACAACCCTTGCACGTGTGCACAACATTGGTATTACTGTTTACTTGCGAAAACCGCACAGAGAGATAATGCAATTTCCAGGCGACGAACGCGCGCAAAAGTGTCGCAAACTAATCGGCGCAGACGAATTCGCCAAATAAACTACCGAAACCTGAAGATTGCAAAACAATATTATATATACCTATATATATATAATAAATAGGAAGTGTAAGTAAAGAAAGTGGAGGAAGGAGTGAAGCGAGTCAGAATGGAGGGAAATCTACCCCCGAAGATAACGCTCCTCGCATATTTTTACTGCGCCGCTTCTAAAATATAATCTTATCGGGGCAATTATTTCCCTGGAATTACCACGCTTTTATGTCTTATTTCCTGTCTCTCAAATTCACTTTATTACTGCTTCTTTACTTGCTTCTTTTTTAAATATGCTCCCATAAATTTAGAATTTATTTAATACACATTTTATTTGTATTCATCATAATTCATATATAAAAATCGAATTATAGTCAGTTTATTTAGCCAAAATGCAAGAAATGAATCGTAAAATTATTTTAAATATTTAAAACAATTAATAAAGTCACGTTTGTATGTTAATTTATAAAACAAAAATTCATTCTTGTAGAGTTAGTGAGCTGTATGTGAAGGCGCCGGTAACAAAAATGAATAATTAAGTTAACCAATCTATTACATAAGTTCTATTTTAATTATCACTTTTGTTTTTCAAAATAATAATACTAAAAAGCATTAACCGAATTAAATAACAATATTTATTAAATTTAAAAGCTCTTCAAGGAAGTATCTGATTCGGTTCCGGATGCAGTATCAAAGATTTTTTTTTGATCGGTAAAATATTAATTACCATTAATTTCATATAATTTTTATTATCAAAAAAAAAAACAGATAAAGACGAAATTAAAAGGGCGTTTAGAAAATATACCCCTCGAACGCATTACCGTCCGAGGCGGCGCTTAATGGCGCAATTTCAAAAATTCCCCCATTAAAATTTGCCAAATTAAATTGCCCTATACATCAGCTGGTCCATATTACTGTGTGTTTTACCCTGCGAATGTGTATTTAACACAACTGGTGCCGCCGCATATGAGTGTAGAAGGTACCGTAACTGCTCCGCTCCGCTGTACACGAACAGGCCAAGCAAGGAAAAAAAAATATACAAAATAATAAAACAGGAAAAACGGCACGAAGCATATACATAGAACGAAAGAGTGTAGTGAAACAAGCCAATCGGCCCCTTTAATTTTTCCCGGAGCGCAAGCATCTGCTTTATGTAACAGTGCCGTTTCCACCGGAATTAGAAAAATGTTGCACTTGTGCTCATGTACAACCGATATTCCACCACTTCCGCACGTACAAATGCATAACATGGCATATACGGGGATTGAACGAAAAGAAGTAGTAATGAAAGAAAAGTGCAACTTCTACATCGTCTTTTCTTCAGTAACGATTACGACGATCCGAGGACGTTGCTGCACAAACTACATGAAGCGAAACGCTTCGTTAAAGCATTACCAACATACACCAAATAGCTGCGGAGAACGTCTGCTGATGCTTTGCTTACATCCACTAAATAATGTATGCCGCTCTTATATCGGCCGGCATGGCTTTCAGCATTATATGCGTCTTAATTAAATTAACGAGCTCAAGTTGCTACCGCTGCTGCTAGCATAGTGTATGCAGTATCATGATACGAAATGCACATTCAAATTCGGATTAAATGGTCGCGAAAAAGAGTGGATGAAAATAATGATGACGAGCTCTAATGCCAAGGTTACACCTTAAGGATAATGGAAAATCCATTGGGCTAATTAAAATATGAATGAAACAAAACATTATGAGCCCCCGGGGCTTCAGTACAGTTCGGGTATGGCTACTTAATACGACCCGTGCGTTTCGCGGAAGGAACGCTACCGAAAGAAAACGAAGGGATAATCATCGGCATTATTATTTATTCCTGCGCATGAACTAATTAATTATGCATAAGGGGAGGATACTGTAAGGAAATGCTTCTGCTTCTCTGCTCGTTAATTATTTAAGGAAGTATAATATTTTCATCAAAGTCAGGATGCGCTGAAATTGTGTATATTTTCATTGCAAAATTGCAAAAGCACTGGCAATTGTTTTTGTGCTTATTAAATTTGTTATTCCAAACAGATTTTCTTAAAATAAGTAAAGTTTTAGTAGAAAACTAAACGAATATACCGTTTAATTTTAATTTAAAATCCAAAAATTAATCACAAAACTCAATTAATAATAATTTATAGGAACGCAATGGTTTTAGCTCCCGGCTTCGGTTGGAACAGTCTTGGGTTCAAATCCCGCAGCCGACAAGCTATGGGTTTGCGGTATATGGGTAGACATCCAGGGCACCAGGGCCGAAAGTTCTCTGGTCGAAAAGGTCCCAGTGTTCACAAAGCACAGAATAAATAATGTAAATACCTAAACCTAATAATTTATAACTACTAAATAGTGAATGTATTTGTTTGCGAAAATAAAATTAAAAAAAAGGAAAAAAAAAAACACGAGCAGTTTTATATTAAAATACAAGCACGAGAGGTTTTCAGAATCACCCCATATTTGTTATTTATAAATAAATCCATTGTTTAATTCTTTTATAAGCTAAGCACCAACTAAACAAATTATTCCAAAGAGTGCTTCCAAGTAATGAGCTTTTTAGAGACTAAAAGAAGCATTTAAGTGGAAAAAAATTAACGCGTGTAACTCAACGAAAAACCAGCGGAAATGACACAAAGATGACCGGCAAAAATCCACGCAAATCCCACGCTTTTCCTAGTGCAATTTATGGCGGCCGACATTAAGCTCTATGCATGCACTATGGGGTAATTAAAATTAGTGCTGTTTGTTTCTGACAGTTTCGCACGCTGAGTTATAAGTTTATTTAAATTAAACGAAATTTTATATACGCATTTCGAAATATTCGTTGACGGCAATAAATTTTACCAGTGCATCCGCGCTGGAAAATACAAAAACCCAATAAAGATATCGTATAATAATAAATGCATGGCAGGGGTTAGCACCGTTCGTTGATGTTGGTGGTGCAAAATATAGGAAGCAGAAGCAGAAGCAGCAGCAGCAGCATATATCTTTGAATTCCGTTCGCAAATCCACTTGTTTATTTTGTTCAAACTTATTGCAGCTTTCGCTCGCTATTTAAATTAAGGCCTCAACGGAACAGCGTGAAGAGCGACAGAGAAGGAACACTGAAGAAGCGACGAAGACGAAGCGTCGGCGTGAAGGAGGAAACAATGCAGCGCACATAAACGGGACCGTTTTATCTTTTTATTTCGTTAATTTAAGTCTAGCAATTATCGCTGAGTATTTAGTTAACATTTTAATGAAACGGTCCCTGACACCGGGGCGCGCATCCTTATTTATTCGCTTCACGAAGACCCCCATTTATTTATCCTTTGCCGCCTCCTGGTTTCCTTAAATCAAAGAACACTGACCAAATTTGTAAAACACAGCGTTATCTTTTTCTTTTCATAGGCATGGCAGCAAAAAAATAATACACTTAAAAGAAAGAAAGAAAGAAAGAAAGAAAGAAAGAAAGAAAGAAAGAAAAAAGCACTTCAGTAATATAACAAACGCAAGTAGCGGTATGGGAGAAAAATTGCTCGCTAAAAGAATCGTTAAGTAACAACCCCGTTAATGGTGGTAAACATTATTCATAAGTAGCAAACAAAGAATATACTCGCTCTTATTAGAGGAACGCGGGCGAGGCAAGCAAAGAAGGAATGATTGCATTAAAATTAGATATGAAAACAAGCTCATCATTATGCGGCGCGCATTCTTCAACGGATAAACATTAATTTTGCCGCGTTGTTTCCTAAAAGAATGTCATTTGCAAGTGTAATGCATTAATTAAAATTAGTCTTGTTTATTAAGCAGTGCTGCGAACCATTTCCATAAACGTAATCGGGAAATCGGACTGACGCAAAGAACAAATAGGTCTCTGCCTCGCGGCAGGAGGCAATCGGCCCCCGAGAAATACCTTCGGCGGCCTATGTATATCGATTGTTTGTGTGTACCTATTATAATTTTCCTCCTTGGCCGATTCGTGCGGAGAACGATCGCGAAAGAACTGGGCACGCCATGCTTCCTGTACACGTGGGTGCGGAGGTCAATAAGCCAAATGACCGAAACGCCGCCGAAGACGACTCTCGTTCCGACACACTGACCCATAAACCTGTCATCCAGCATCGAAATTACTTGCATCATTTAAGAAGTCACCAATTGTATGACTATTCGGCGATAAATAAAAATAAATGAATAACAGCGCATAGTAGCGAGGAATCGTTGGGTATTAGCGTTTAATAGAACATTTTCCGCGGACGTGACGTTCGCATTGTTTCCCTATCGTTGCATCTGAAGGGACGCATTTAATGAAGTTACAGCCACTCTCGCAACAAATAATGCATTTGTCCTAGATTTTTTCTGCAGCTGGTAAATTAATAGATTTTTATTGCACTGTCTAACATAATGTACAATAAAAGAAACGCGCTTGGGTTGCAATTAAGTTTGTTAGTCCTGGTTGATTCAAGCGCATCCGAGTAATAAGAAGAGAACAAACTGCATTTCTTCCTAAACATGGCCATTTCAAAAACCTTATGATTACGATGAACGCTGGGAAATAACTCGGAAGGAGAAGGAGAATAAGTGCGCTGGAAAAATCAAGATAAAAACTAAATAAAGTTCATTAAGTATTCTGAAAAAGGTCGTAAACGTTTCCATAAAACTTGCCGCCGTCCATTTCTCTCTCCGTTTCTCCATACGTACCACCGAACTAAATACACTAAATGTGCTCAATACTAAATATATGTAGGTATACGTGCATGGTTTATGATTTTTAAAATAATTTATAAAACGAACTTAATCTGTCATTTCATCAGGAATATTGCCCCGGCAATGCTGGTTTTATTACGGTCGCAACAAAAAAGTCGAGTAGCCATTTAAATCTTATATGGACTTTCATAAAATTTCAAAAAGCTAGTGGCAATACGCTTTTGTATACCTCTTTCGCGTGGCGGAAAAGCGAAAAAGCGCGCAAAAAATATTGGCATGTCGAGAAGGAAATTTAATTGTCAATTAATATACGTTTATTATTTCGCATCGAGCCGAGGTGAACGTGGCCCGTTTTTATTACACCACTTGCGACGTCACTTCAAGTTTTCGTTTTAATTAAAATACCGCCGCAGCACTAGTTCCAAACGAGCTTTAAGCTCGAATAGTAGTGGCGGTAAGTACGTTCGAGAGATCGTGCTTTTCGATACTGATGCAAATGAATTTCAAAACGACCGTAACAAATAGCGTTTGCACTTCCCTCGAAAATCATTAACTCGTTACACAGGTTGCTTTTCTGCAAATGTAAAACTATTATTATTGTCCATTCTTTCGGCAACGTTACAACCCACTTGTTCAAAAAAAGACTCAATATAAATCCAATTATACTCGTAGTTAATATAATGAATAATCGTTCCACATAAATGTTCTCGCTAAAAAGAAATTACTGTAGAACATAATTTTGAAAACCCGTGCCAACTTCAATGAGTTAAGCCGGGACCGTGGCGCAGTGGTTTGAGCTCCGGACTTCGGTCCGAACAGTCATGGGTTTGAATATACCACGGCCACCGAGATGTGGATAGTGGTGTTCATTAATTGTTTTTGAAATATGTTAAAGAAGCATTTTTATTTAGATTTCATAAAAAACAAAAAGGTTTAAAACAAAAAATTAAGTTTCATTTGTTATGTGATTTAGGTGTGTTACTGAAACGGAGCCAGCCGGGTCGCTACCTCGGGTTGCTTGCGAGAGTCATTTTTTCAATTATTCGGGAAGAGAAAAAAAATTTATACATATAAAATCCCTATGTGTAGTCTCATTTGGCACTCACAGTACATATATGGATTCCAAATATATGTAATAACTGATTTCAAAACTTAATTTCGCTTGAGCTACACCTTTTGTAACTCATTTGCTCACACATTTGGCCCGTTCCAGTCAATTTTATTATTTTTACAAAATGCACAATTTAATGTATTTAGTCCAATGTTAATCATTCATACTTAATCAAATATACAAAATAAAACCTAATTTTTCTCATTTCTCATTAGACCAGGGGTCGGCAACCTGCGGCCCGCGGGCCGCATGCGGCCCTTTGCAACTTTTTCCGCGGCCCGCCAAAGCTCCTATATAATTTTAAGAAAAATTATTATTGTTATTATAGTGTGTCAATAAAGAAATTGTATATGATGTAAAAGTACTATTATGTTGCATTTGAAAGTGCGGCCCACATAAAAAGTAAGGACTTGGAAATGGCCCACCGTCCGAAAAAGGTTGCCGACCCCTGCATTAGACCATTTGTCCGGGCTAACCCGACAATAAGTAATAAGTAACAAATGCGCAAGTGTGTAAAATATTAAACTGTACTGAGAGAATTAAATACAGCAGTGTCAATCTGTCGCTCAAAGCAAAACGGCGATTTTATTATAAATCATCAAAACCTTCCCCAACTTCCGGACTGAGGCAAAACTGGCAATAGGTGAATTGGCCCCTTTAGCTACCCAAACACCATTAGACATGCAATGGTACGACAAGTGGTGTATCTTCTTTGGTTTTCTATAATCAGCTTAACAAAATAAAGAAGAGAATTAACAAATCAATTATAATGGATTATGACATAAGATTTTCAAAAGAATTTAGATTGCGTAATCAGCAATATGATTCCGATTAAAAGAGAGCTTGAGAGTTTTTAAAGAAAAAATAAGCAGACCTAAAAACTAATATTAAAATTAAATATCTTTTAAATACAAAGAATTTTTTGTCTGCCACATTTTATTCATAAAAAGCCAGGATTTTAGCTGTAAGAGTGATACTCCGGATAACCATGAGTATGAATTAAAATTTAATTTTTCTTGATTCAGCAAAAAAAAAAAATTAAAAATATTGATGAATAAATTCCATATAAAAAATAAATAAATAAAATCAAATAGAGAAAGAAAATAATTGTTTAAAATACGAGTAGAAAAAAAATAAAAATAAAAATAAACAATTCGATGAGCTTTTTTTGTCGATAACGTTGTTTTTGAGTGAGGACCGTGTGGCCCTTTGTGTTGCGCGCGTTCCTTATATTTTCTCGTTAGCGGTACTCGATGGAGTTCCTTCTTGCATTTTAAATTTCATTTCGTTCCGTCGACTTCTTTATTGTGCCATTTAGTGGCTTCAAAGGACGGCAAGAGGAGGGAATAAATTGAATCGAACTTAATTCCTAATTTAAATATTTGCACAGAATCTTTTCTACAGGACGGGACCGTGCACCCTCGCATCTTGTCCGCCGTTACCGCCTCCATCCATACCGCTCCGCTCTTTCCACTACGCCATACCATTCATATTGAGTTCATGTTCTATAACCGAAAGCAGCAAATTTACGACTAAGAAGAAGAAGAAGAAGAGGAAGAAGCTCTACCGAGCGAAATTATTTATGCGACGTGGATGTTTGGGGCGGACGCGAAATTAATATAAAAACGAGGCCCTTAATTATTATGCGTCATTAGAGCTTTTTTTAGTGGCGCTACTGCTGCTGGTGGAGGCGGCTGCCAACTACCACTACACACAGCCGCCGCTGTAGAGAGCTTTAAAAGCTACTTAATTCAAATGTGACCCAGATATTCAATAACGCACGCGTAATCTGAGGGAGCAATCGATAGCTAAAGTAGCGTCGAGAAAATTAATTGCCCGATTTTACTACTATATACGGGTACACAACTGTGGGCACGAAAATAGCTTCGTTTCTAATATACAGCCAGTAAAATTGACAAGCGATCAAGTGTCTCCCGCAAACAGCAAATTACTTTAAAGCTGCAAGAATTTTGTATTTCAAAAACTGATCTGTCGATCGGAACTCTTTCGACAATCGCAAAATGATTGATGCATCCAACGGCAGTGCTCGCATATTTTGTTTCAGCGAACGACGCCGCGGCATTTAAATCGCGTAATCAAATTGGTCGCTCATGGATAAAAATGCTCGCTCATTGTGTGCAAAGGAATTTCCGTCTTCGTGCTCTCTGTTCTCTTTATAAAAGTGAATGCAACTTTTTGCCCGTAAAACAAATTTCAGCTTGACGAAGTGAAATGAAACGGATAAGATCTTTGTTGTGAGCGCAATTTGCATATATGGAATAAAAGCCGTTTTTGCACATCACTTACTATAAATATGCTGCACCACAGAATAACAACGCTTTTTAGTTTCAGCGTAAGATTCTTGTGTTTTTAAGCTGATAAAATCACTTATAACTTTTTGCTTTTGTTTTAAAATCCATTCAACGAAAACCTCAAACCGGAGAAGAAAATAGTGCAAACCGTAATGGGTTTATTTGAATAAGCAATAAAAAATTACCTTACAAATGTTCTATGTAACGTGTCGAATGAAAGTTATTGTTACATTTCATTGCGACATTTATATGGGCAACGACTTGTTTGTGAAAATTTTTATTAATTGCAGCAACAAATCGTAAAGCTATTGCTGTAAAAAATGGAATCAGTGAAATTATTGCATATACCATAGGTGGTTAAAAAAACCCGCCAACGATAATATTAATGCGTATTCCTGATACAGGCATAGGTGCAAGCCTGATAAGGATAATAAGCCCCTACATAACTGTTCCGATTGTGACTGCCCATTTTCGAGGGATGATGACTCTGTGATTGCACTAACAACTGACGATGTAAATATGCGTTTTCGTGTGTTTATGTACGGGTGTGTGCGTCCGTTGTGTGTGAGGATGTACAAAGCGAATATTTATGCTAGATGCGAATCGCGCATAAATCTCCCAAGCAGTTAGTTTATTCACGTAATATTCGGGTCTGGGTCTTTCGTTCGCTCGTCGCTGGCTGTCTGTGGCTCGGTGGTGTTCTGTGGTTGCTGTGTGCGGTGTGCTGTACACACTACACCGCCATACATTTGGGCGAGTTTGTAAATCACGCTACTGCCACTACTTTCTACACACCCCCTTTTTCTTCTAACATCGACTGTTCCTTCTAATACAACGTCGCCATAATTCAGACCACCCATATTCGCGCCCGCTCGCTCGATGACTCCAAGAGCCTAATGCACGCTATAGGTCTGACAACCATCTTAAAATTCCTCCGTTATTTCCTGCTAATGCATACAATAAGACTAAAGTAATCATCAAACCTAAACAATCGATAAATGCTGCTTTTTCAATTTAATAACTCGCAACTGATTTATTGCGCCGTTATTATACATATATACTACATTGTTTTTTCCTAAGTGTGTAATTAAATTAGCGCTTTTTGCTGGCAACTTTTCCTCTGACAACTTAAATATTGGCAAACGCTTTAACGGTAATGGAAACTTAAGCCGTTTGTAAATTTTTCGTTGCTTGCAAACTTCCAACGGTTGCAAAACCGCAGCAGGAAGAAGCACTTAAAAGTCAACAAATTACCAAGTAATAAAATTATTTCAACTTAGCCTGCGTGTTGGTAAATTATTATTATCTTCCTCGGAATTAAATTGTGAAAGTTTTAAAGTTTAAACAATAAAAATGTTTAATTTGTAAACTGAATATGGCACAAGAAAATAAGACTTTATAAGTTTTAACATAAGTTCTGTTGTTATTCGCATAATTTCTCAGTTCAACATGTTATCACTAGTAGCCCTAAAAATATATTATTTGTCGTCATAAGGCGAAATTGTGATTTTTGATACTATCAAAATGGGAATAATATCATCTAGTAAAACAATATTTATGGCAAAGTCACGATTTTGCCTTTAGCTCACAATATTGGTCGCACCTTGGTTAATATACTTTTTTGTTAAAACCCCATAAGCCACAAAAAAATATTTGGAAATTGAAGCATTTTATTTCTGTTAAAACAACATTATTCTGAGATTTACAAAATAAAGGCACTGGTTATTTACGTTCTCCCTTAAAAAAAGAGCAAAAAATAGCCGAAGTAATAAGTAAAGATGTGCGGTATTCATCAAACGTAGGGCAGGTTTGTTGTTTATGATAATTTCACATAAAATTACATTTATTATATGTGTACGAAGGAAGGTAAACAGACAAATATTTGCGTTGCTTATTTGCTGTAAAGGCTTCACTGAAACGCTGCTGAATTTTTAATGCCGCCAAAGGCAAGTACAACGTCATGACGCTCATAATAAACAAGTTGGGTCGACCAAAGAGAATCAACCTCCGTGCGTTAAGCGGCAACAGCAGCAGCAGATCTCCGACATCGAAAAGCAAGCGAAATGGTTCAACAATTTTCAGCTAATTAAAAGGACCAATACAGATGTAACTTAAGAGGCTGTCTTCGTTCCACACACGTGAATTATCACACCAGCAAAATGATCCCGAACTTTTTATGAACTCGCGTATTATTACATTGTACTACAAAATGTGAAAATAACCCTTAAGGCAATTAGCATAGTATCCATAAACGAACCAACCACCTTTGGAAGCGTAAAACGCTTCGTCGATCATACGCACACACAATGAACGAAAATATTTCCGAGAGCAACAAATTGGTAATTAAATTAAATACGGCCGGTGGTCGCGGCCGGCGGCTACTAGGTAAACGGGCGACGTCGGCGGTAACGTCGGACACCACTGCGGTATTTCTCATTTGGCCGCATACATATAGGACACATACATATATAAATAAATGCTAATTTGCCGAAAGATGCAAAGAGGGTGGGTGGCAGCAAAAGATCGATGCAGGCAATACAAAACGATTATAACTCGCTCATTACGTGCAATATAATTTGCGCAATTTGTGCAATTTGCGAATTTAATTTATTCACGCGCGTTAGCATCAGCGACTATTATTTTATCCTGGGGACCTCGAGCACTTAAACTATACACCGATGCAGCTTACGACTCGACCGGAAACGGGGGTTTGGGGGCTGCATAAGCGTATATTAGTGGGAAACACGGTGCATGCACGACGACTGTATAGGTACTACATACCTATAGAGTCTCCACACCGATGTGTAAAACAACGACGCCAAACTGAGAATAGCGAATTGCACATGTAAACACATTTTATATGTAAACATTTCCCCGGTGCAACATTTTATTTTTCGCATCCCTCAACAATTTTTTCCTATAACAACGCTACATTTCCGACACACGAAAATACGAAAAATGCAAATTACGGACACCCGCAACCGAACGCATTTTCCGCCCATTGTTTGCTCCACATTGCGAAAAATTGAACAAGAATACCATCTATATCAGTATACGTGGTAGTGTTCATGTCCACATCATTGTCATTGACTCTAATTCATTTGAGCATACGTATTAAATGTTAAAATTATTATAAAAAGAAAATCGTTTAAAAGGAAAAAACAAGTAATAAATTAAAATATATATAAAGATATTTGTGCGGATTACGTTGATTGACTCTTGTCTTTCAGCACGTAGGTTCCAGAATGATAAATAACGCAAAGAAGCAATGAAAATGGATTTCACACTTTTATTTTACTTTAGCCTTTATTTGATTTGATATTAATCAGGCGGTGTTCGGACTCATACTGCCTGTCGCGAATATAACATCTTGTATTGCACCATTTGAAATTAATATAAAACAAGTACATATATAATTTAATATAGGCAACTAGAGCCAAGATGATTTTGAACAATATTAATGAAGCTAAACTTATTTTAATTAAGATTGTTAGTATTAGTATTAAGAAAAGAGAAAGTAACATTATTATTAAATTATAAGTTTGGCTTGTTATATTGTTTCGACGGTCACACTTTTAAAAGTGACAAGAAGGGAACATTATTTTAGTGGAACTAAAATTTGGCTGAAACTGTGACTGGAGAAAAGTGAAAATTTTTATCATTTACGATTATCCCAAAACTAATGCCCAATTAAAAAAAAAAACAGCTACTCTATGTACCAATACACAGAATATGCACATCTAACATTAAAATTTTAAAAAAGAAAACGAGGCATCAATTTTATAAACTTTACGGGCATATGAAAGTTTCAGAAATAATTAAACGATTTAATGTAAAAATAACAAGTTCAGCGTTACATAGCATTGCAGCAGTATCGTCGTCGTAGCCGTTTAAATTTAATGCAATTTCCAGAAACGAAAATATTGCCACTGGCGAAATTTATCTTCCATTATTAGATGTTTAATTATGCAAGGGAGACATTTAACTTTCGAAAAGTGAGTATTAAAATATAGCAAGAGAGCATCGCCATATACGACGCGAGGTATAAATAATTGCCTCAACAATATGCAAATCGAATGGATACAGTTCTGGTTTCTCTTGGCAATAACAGCTTCATTTGGTTAATCCTCGAGCAACTGCGAGGCATAGCGCCACTAGATCTCCGCGCGCTCTATGTACACCCTTGCCATCCCAGCCACCATCAGCAGCAAGCAGCAGTAGCAAGCGAGCATCGGGGAGCTGGTGGCGCTTTGTGTTGTCTTATTATTTAACTCGGTCTACCTATTTCCATGCGAACGAACGAAAACACTTAACCGGCGGGCGTACAACGAAGACAACATTTAAAGCATTCTCTTTGCCTAATCTGTTGACGCGCCTGTTTCTTCCGAAATCCTCCTATGCATGCACATCCTCCCAACGAACGAACACACATCTTGGGTTTCGCACAGTTAAAGGAAGAGCTTAAATTTTTGCATGGAAAGAAAAACGACTTATAGAAAAAGACAATATGTGCAACAGAGCGGACTTATCCAATTTCGAATATTGCCATCGTTTTATTCGATCTAGATACACTATAAAGTAGCAAATGGCATATCGACCAGGCGGCCGAAACCGACGCAAGAACGGAAAGAAGAAGTGGAAGCAGTCGGAACGGGAGAGAAGAAAAAAACAACAGTCAAGTGAATATGACCTTTGTTAAGACATCTCGGTCCGAAAAGCAATTTCTAATAAATTGCGCCAAACTCGATTCCGGAGGAGGACGACGGCGCAATTTTATTGTTTCTCCATCGTAATTTATTCAATAAGTAAGCCGGTATTATTTTATTGTACTACATAGATTGCTGGTCCATCCAATGGAAATAATAACGTTGATAATGCAGTAATGTGGGGAGGGAGCGCCAGAAGCGGCGCACCGAGTGCGAACGGAGAGTGTATTCATTTAAGGAAAATTTAATGCCTAACGCCACACAGCGGAGGCCCGAACCGAATGGTCCCCGAATCTTAACAAAACTAACACAATGCGCACAATATATTACGAAATAAATGCCTTGTGTATCCGGTTTTCGGGGGTTTATCTCGAGCTCGTAAACAGAGCATCCAGGCAACGGTCTCTTCTTCCCCGAGTGCGCTTCACACTATTTATTCCGGCTGCTCTTCGCGCGGCATAGCTCCGGATATATGCAGACTGCATCTTTTGCGCTCAACTTATCTAATGCTCCTTCATATGCGGCTTATACCTTCGTGCACGTACGAATAGAAACAAAAAGCGAGCGAACACAAGCAGAAAGGACGAGAGTAGTTGCAATAATAAAGAAATAAAAGGCCGGACTGATTCCGAGAGATGAAAAGATAGATGATTGCGTTAGCTACAACGTTTGTGTTTACATACTTTCCCTCTGCCTTCACTGTACCAACACATTCGCATACACACATACACCCACATCCACATTCATTCGGCATCACAGAATAAGACACGAGGATCGCGAATACATGTGAAGAAGAGATGTATAACTGTGTGTGTGTGTGTGTGTGTGTGTGTGTGTGTGTGTGTTTGTGTGTGCTAAACTGGAAGCAGCAATAGTGGCTCTTTGAAAGGGAATGAGAAGACACGGGGAACAAAACGGGAATACGACTCCGGGGAGTAGTTATGCAAAACTTGCGCTTCACTTCAGCCCTACAGTTACACGTTTATGATGAGAGGCCCACAAAGGGCACAAACTAGAAGCCTCTCTAACGCCGATTTTCCTACAAATTTACCTACGCAAACTTTTTACATAACACCTAACTTAAGCATTGTCATTGCTATTTATTTGTTCCTAAATGGTCCCCGGATAAACTGAGTGAGACATTCGCGCGCGCGACGATGGCCCGGACCCCCGGCCTTCCAGCTCCTATCATTACGCACATTATCCCCGAAACTTGTTTAGCTTTACCCATTGCCACTGATAATACTCACTCAAACTAATAAACTTAATCTAACGGTCTCTCTTTCAATTAACTATTTTATGTAAACGTGTATAAACATAATTGTATCTTTATGTAAACTGCTAAAGTTATGCAAATAAACTCGCACAAATATTTGAACTGTAATGAAGACAGGTACAATGTGAATGCGCCGGGTGTAGGGTGGTCCATTAAGAATTGCATTGTATGGCTGTCGTTGTAAAGAATGGCAATGGAGATTCGGTTAAATAAGCAAAGTTATCCGTTTGTAAAAACGGAATATGTGTATTGTCCATTTCATCCGCTGTTTGTTCGAAGGAAACTACAAAGGAAATATGTAATTATTATTCACATTTTGATATTATTAAACAGAATCTTATTAATATAATTTACGAAGCTTACTTGATTTTTTGAGAAAATAAATAAACCTAAAAAAATAATTTAAATGAAATCCATCTTTAGTTGCTACATTATTTTTTTTCTGACTGATTTAACTGATTGAATGTTTATCATTGACGATTGCGGTAAAATTTGAAAAAAAAATGCGAAAATCAATGGTAGGCTGTGAATTTTCTAATAATTAATTATAAAAAAAATAATAATAAAAATAAATATTATTCTCAAGAAACATGTGTAATTTTAAAATAGAATAATAATAAAATCGGAAATTTTATTCAAGGGGTGCCATATGTATGACGTCATTTTCAATGAAGAAGTCCCATTGTGAATGCCACAGCCATCCTGAATACTTCAATTAACTTGATTTATTTCGAAAAAATTAACCTATTTAATAGAACCATAGCCAACTATAATTTCCAATTCAAATAAACACAGTTTTATTTATTTTTGCAAATTTCAAGTAAACTATGGAATTTTAAATAAATAGTTAAGATTTTATTTAAAAATGTCTATTTGAAACAATTATTCCATTTTTTATAGAATTATAGAAATTATCAAAAAATAATATAGGAACCAGGATACAAATTCAGTTTTTACAAACAGGAGTATGTTGAACAAATCTTCCTGGTAAACTTGGTCTATTTAAAATAAATGGGATACCGTACACCCGGCGCCTTCACATCGTACCTGTCTTCATTACAGTTTAAAATGGTAAAATTAGTTAGCATTGCTTTTATGTTATTCACAATTACATGTAAACGGGTGTATTTTATGCGAAGGTACCGGGAACCACAAATTATCAACTATTATAATTATTAAATAAATAAATTTATTTATATGAATTCAAAAGTTAATAAAATTTTTATCATTCAATTGTTTGTACCGAATGTAATAAAAATTAAAAAGCAGTAAATGAAAAGACGCCATCGGAAGGAAAATAAATGTAACGCAATTTCCAACTAAAAGAAAATCGTAAATAAATCATTTCGCACAATAAAACACACCCATTCATTAGTCACCTACACACACACGACCAGAAGCAATACACGTAAGTAACTCATAAAAGCCGTAAAAACGAAACAATAAATCCTAACATGTTAAACAAAAAGCTGCGATTAAAATAGCAGAAACTATACGGAGGCAAAAGCAATTAAGAACTTTTATTTTCGCGCACACACGCAATCGACTAATCGTTGCGAGCACACTCGTACACACTCACTGGTAATTACCGCCACTAATTATTTCTCACTTTATTCAATACACATAAAGACGTTAGAGCAATTTATTAACGTACGTTTTAACTTTGAAAACGATTGCCTCCTGTTTTAGTTTTTATTAAATTATATTTACATTAAAAAACAAAGAAAATGCGAAAAATATGTGGCGGAAAATTAATAATTTACTCCGTGCAAAAAATAACTAAATACAATAATAACATCTATCGTCGTAGTTTGAGCCGCCGCTCATATTCGGAAATTCGACATTCAGGTCATGTTCGCAAAAGCTCCATATATATAGGTATATCTCTGAAGGCATAGTAGACGCCTATATTCGGGAGGGTAAGTTTTGTGACCGTAAGATTACATCCGGCCATCCATGTGTCAGCTGTTTACGACACTATAGTCGACTATCGGTCAAAGCGGCGGTGGCGGCAAGCAAGCAAGGGAAGGCAGCTGCCATCAGAGGAGGCGGGCCGGCAACAAAATCGTCCGCTTAAAATTCCCAAAGTGTACACGTATTATGCGAGACCCGTGTAATAAAATTAATTAATAAGCATCAACGTGACGCCACGTACAATTAATCATCGCGAAAAATCAACGCACTGTGCACATCAACAACGGATGCTCGAAAGCTGCCCTTTTAGCCTCTGCCGCTGCCATTGATTTCGGAACTCCGGGAGCGAGCACACCCACGCCAATGCACACACGCACACACAAACACTAAGTCTGCTGGATTTCCACTGGTGACACTAACGTGGTCTAAATGTCGTAAATGCCTAATATCCCTTCATGATCAATAGACCTAAAAAAAAACAGCAGAAACCTTGCTCCCTTAACATAACCGATAACAGATGTAGGTTGTTGCTGCTGAATACCGACATGCACAAGCAAAAATAAAATGAAAAGATTCAGCTTATTTTGCATCAGCGGCCGCTTATTGTAAGGTGGAACGCTTTGTGGATTTTCGGGGGCCATTGTTGGCACCCTTTGTAAAGAGCCGCTGCACACACCCGGTTCCCTTTTTGCGTTTTCCAATGAGAATATTCGGAGCGCACAAGTCTTTATCGCGGGCGAATATCTAATTACCTTTTTCGTCGCTCTTTCCGCGTGCTAACGGATTATAATTGAGGGTCCGGGGCGCGCAAACAGGAACGTGGGGGCGCTAGTCAAACAGAAAATCCGCTAATTTACGATCCATTTATCCGCCATTATTATAACACCATATCCGAGCCGGGCTGCGAATAAGGTTGCGGTCGCTATGTATTTAACTATTTTATAAGCAAGCAGTCAAGTGGTATGGCAGGAACGGAGGCGGCGAAAGGTAGTAGTATATACCTCGACTATGATCCAGATTAACCGAGGGTCCTGCACCTATACATATAATTGCGTATAGGGTCGTAGTGCTAAATATTTTGCGAGGCGACTTCTAGACAAATTTAGAATCGTCCCTGTGCATTCGGGGGGCGGCGGCGAGCGGACCCGAAACGCGCGTATCCCGGTCGCGCCATTAATCATGAACGAACCCGGCCTGGGTCACATTTACATATCCCACTATCAATTTTTATCCAGTGACGTCATAAATCGCAACCGCAACAATCGTTGCTGCGCTCGCCCTGAATGCGAATCGCTCGATATTATTACGAGTATTATTATAAATGCCCGAGCCCTGCACATAGGAACATTCTGTTTTATACTGTTTCTATTGATTAAATTTAAGTATCAATATATTATTTAAATGAAATGCAATAAATACAAAAAAAAAATTGATACAATTTAGAAAAAGGAAAAAGTATTAATAGCAATTAATTTAACTATGATCATTAATTGCGTTTCATTAAAACCAATTGAACAGGATTTTTTAAACCTCAAAGTAATTACAACTTTCCATACCAATTGAGATAGTATTAACTGATTAAATTAATTAAAAAGTTTAGAAACAAAGTACAACTGTTTCGTACATGCCAAATAAAATACAGGGTGTCCCATTTAAGTGGTCTCCGTATATTGTGGCTATAATAATTAAGATATTTTTAATTTGATTTTTGTATATTGTAAGGACTTAAGAGAACTACATTTTAAAATTATTTAAAGTTATACAGGGTGTTCGATTAAAAAGTTATAATGCAAAGTTATGTTTTTTTAAATGGAATGATATACTTTTTATAATTATTTTTTATAGTCCTTAAAAGGCCCTTTCATTTGATGTATCACACTTATGGCAGAGATCAAACAATTCTTGGAAAAAAAATATTTTATGGCAAAATTTGTCAATTTTTAAAAAATCATAACATGTAAACCCAATGTAAAAAATTTCTTAACTGTGTACCAAATAATTTTAAATACGCCTCTCTCAATAAATCGGGTCAATATTCATTTAAATTTTGTTTTATCATACAGGGGGAACATAAAACGCGTTACCCTAATTATCTTCATTTTTTCAAATGGAACACCCCATATTCGATTATCCTACCTTCTCCGTATGTAGTTCTCTTAAGTCCTTACAATATACAAAAATCAAATTAAAAATATCTTTATTATTATAGCCACAATATACGGAGACCACTTAAATGGGACACCCTGTATACGAGTATAACTAAAGCAACTGTGGTTACAGATTTTATTCTTTAGTTGACCTTTTCAAGCATTCAAGTAAATCATTCTATCCACGGATCATCCTGAGCACACTTCATTTCCGAAACCGAAATAACTATATTTCAACAACATGTACTCAAAATGTAAATTTATCCATTAGAATAATTAATTTTGTGCGA
>JASKGO010007403.1:0-36748 GCA_030556065.1 Holobus sp. GC000080 | reverse complement strand
AATCTGTTAAATAAATAAAGGATTTATATTAAAAATATAAATAGTTATTTAATTTCAGACAGTTTTTTGTGGTTCTAGCATAATAATTATAAAAAATTATAGTTATGTTTATTAAAAAGAATTACCAAATTATATCATGAAAAAATAATATAAGTAGGATTTTAATATTTATAGAGGCATCATTTTTTTTTCCATAATTGACCGGAAGTGGCGGGTATTTAAAAAGTAAGTAATAAAAAAAACTTTCAAATATAGATTTTTTATTGTAAAGGATAATTTATTAAATATTAAAATTCAATTCGAATAGATACATAATATTGAATTTTATTCTTTCTTTTTTTTCTTGTGAATTTAATATTAAAATGGATTAAAATTTTCGGAATTTAATTAAAGCAAAATATTGATTTAAAATAAATTAAGTTCTTCATTGCTTACAATCGCTAAAACCAAAAACTTAAAATAAAAGCGCCTGTGAAGCTGCTGAACAAAAACAATATAATCAACACTGCGAATATAAAAAAATCTCCTCAGAATAAACGGCCGAGCAAGCCAATTAAAAGCGAAGCCCAGAAATAAATGAAGTTCAATGTCATCATTATGAGATTGGCGATTAAGTAATGGATAATTCGGGGTTGGACCCCGGCTAGAAAATATTGGCAGCGCCGATAAGTTGGTCAAACGGCAAATGCTCTGAGCCTGCAACATAGATACACAAAACGATCGCACTTTTGGCGACGACGGCCAAAAACTAACGGAACAGAACCGCGAAAGACGTTCCGTCCGTTCTTCCTTTTCCGCGTACCATATCGTCTTTCTGTCGGTCCGCGCGACATGGGCCTACTGTTATCGGTGCTGGTGTTTTGCGTCGGTGCGGCCGAACTGTTGGCGCTCTGTGCGAACGTGCGTCGTCGAATAGAGGTGGTGTCCGTTGCGGACGGCCCGGATCTGGGCAGCGTCACCCGCGATTACGTCGTCGACGGACTCGCCCGCGAAAGGAACAGACTGATCAGCGAGATCGAGCGTCTACAGAAGCAGCAGGAGCAACGTGCCGCCGTTGAGTACCCGGACCGAAATAGATCCTCCGATGCTGATGTCGGTCATGTCGCTCAGCAATCAGGTGCTTTGAATGATGGAAACGTTGTGCTGCTGCATGACCTGGAGGACGAGTTCAGAGAGCAGCAGCATAGGGCGGTGAGGGAATCGTCACCGTTTCCCACCTATGAACGCTTGGCACCCAGAGGTAGCATCTGCACCGAACTGGTCAAAGACCCCGTGATCAGAGTGGACGAGTGCGAGGAGGAAGCGACCGAAAGTCATTTCGATAGTCGCGATTTCTGGTCCAGAAGTAGGTCCAAAACGCCTGAAATTTTGCGCGATAATTTACTGGAGTTCGATAGGAAAACTAAGGCGCGCTCTAAGTCGCCCTTCGAGAGGGTGGTGGGTGCTCAGGATGTGGAGACGGTCGAACCGGAAGTGCTCGACTCGCTGGACGGTCTGTCGCCGGAAAAACGTCCGACGAAGAAGCGACCCAGTGGCAAAAAGAATGGGCCGCAAGTGGCCGACATTGCCAGTACGAGCAAATGCGAAGATGTGGGAGAACCGTTTTGGGTAAAGCCTAAAAAGTAATCCATTCTATTTATGGGCTTTGGTAGTTGTAGTACAATATACCCATTGTTTTGGCTTCTTTTTCGTGTTTTTCTTTTCTTGTTTTTTTTTTTTTTGCTTCCGGTTTTGGACTTATCATGTTTTGGCGTTGCTTTAAAAATTTAATTCGTGCTTTGGAATATATGATTTACGCAAAATTAATTGTGAAATAATTTTAAATGGCCTGCTCTTGTTTAAAGAGAAATAAAAAAGCCGTCGTTCTTCGTGACAACTATTTGGCATCATAAGAGGTACGTGTTGAGATAAATCAGAAACAGTGCAAGTCTGGGGGGAATATTTATAGAGATTTTGTGAAGGCGCATATGTTGCCTCTTGTACTGTTTTAACTTGTCAGTTTTTCAGTTATTTCTTAGTTTCATTTTCAATTTCCTCTTACGAATTAACAAAAAAGAAAGCACTTTCTGCGGTTATTATAACTACAGCAAATATGCAATTAATTGCAATTAGTCAATTATAATGAAATGTTGTTTTTAGTTGGTAGTTTCTTCTTTTTTTTTAAGAACAAATCGAGAAAAACTTTTCAAACATTTTTATAGTTTGGCAGAAAAAATGTTTTACTTTGCCTCATTTCTAAAACATCTCAAATTGTTTTTTTTTTCTTTTTATATGTTATTAAACAGTAAAATAACTTTTAATCCTGAGTTTCAACTCCCAATTTAATGCAGCAATTTAAGATGTTGAGTGTTGAAAAATTTGAAGAGTAGAATTAATTTCCTATGAGGAAACAATTTGCAGCAGCAAAAAGCTAATAATGCGGAACGCGCAATTTGGCAATTCGTGTGCACCGCGCAAAGAATAAAACTTAAGAAGTGAGCCGTAAATAAAACACAATCAAAACAAACTGAACAATAAAAATAAAGCGTCTTTGCCAAGAAGCCTATATGCAAAGAGAACTTTCCGAACTATTAAAACGTCTAAAAAACATATCTGAAAATACAGCGAACCGAAAAAAAAAACAAAAGTCGAAATTCCTTTGCAAAAATTATGACTCCTATTTGAAATATGATTGTGCAGAACGACGCCATTAGAATTATTCCTAGAGCAGCTAATATGAGCCAGTGCAATGAAATGCCAGAAACGAAATATGAATAATTAGGCGCAATTAACAGTGGTAGTGAATTCCTATCAGATACATGCGTCAGTGTATATTGTGTGAATGTTAACAATGACTCGATGTGGAGAACATACAAGAAACACCAACATTTAGGTGGTGTGGTGTACATGGAATTTGTTGGGTCGATCCGCGAAAATTGCGTCAAGTTTCCTCGCTCGCTCTTAAACGGCACACGCAGCCAGCCAGCCAGCCAGACACACACACAAACAAGCGCACACACACGCATATGCAGAAAGCAAAGAGAAAGAGCTTGTGCCCACCTAGTGGAGTGTTTGGTGCACGCGGCACCACGTTCCATATCATTCTCTAAAAATACCCGAATATTTTGCGCCCATCGTTATTTCCACCATTGCTCGCACTTTCAGTTCTGTCCCGCGGCCGCGACGTTTGCAAGAACCGCTCCGGCAATTCCTCCTATCTGTCCACCGCACTTCTCTTGGAAGCTTAAAAGCTGCCAAATCAGTGTGTTCCGCTCGAAGGAAATACAATTAGTATCGGTCGTTTTGCTGCGAACAGTATACATTGAATAGCATTCGGTACGAGTACTAAAGAGGGAAAACAATGGGAGACGTAGATACATTTTCCAACTTTACGGTCACCGAGAAAAAGACCAAGAAGGTCAAGAAGACCACCAAGCGCCATGAGACCAACCAAGACGGTGGCACCGAGGTGACCATCACTGAAATCGAGCGCACCAATGGAAATCAGGGGTACGTGTTGTTCATACCATTGCCACACTGTTCTGTTCTTCAACATCACCAACAGCAACAATTACAACAAGAACAAACACTTTTTTGCGGTTTTGATTCATTCCTTTCACCTTTTGTTTTAACTTTTGTTGTTGTTTTTTTCAACTGAAAATTTTGGTAAATATTTAATTAAAAAGTTAAAAATGAGTTGAATGGAACGAGTCATTTTATGGTACAAAATTTTGTGGTGTGGCAACACGTACCCCTTCGTAATTAACAGGTAGATAATTAAATAATTACATTTAGATTACTTATCTTATAGATTTCTACACGAAATAAGACGCTCGTTTTTTTTTTGTGTACCTGTGTGTGCGTGTGTAAGTGTTTGCAAGTGCGAACTGTTGGCTACCACCCATATGGGTTATTAATATCTTGCACGACAGAACGTGTCGTTTGTGATCGGTTTGCCAATGGACTTTATGTATGCCAAATTTGTTCTAAGTACTGTTGATTCACCTGAAATTACTTTTGTTTATGTTTTTTTTTTGTTTTTGCTAAGCAAGGGCCTTGTCGATAGGTATTTTGTGTAATTAGTATTTGTTTCTAATATGTCAACGTTATTTTGTTCAAATTTGCGGAAGGAAGTAATTCAAAGTGTTTATTAATTAAAGGCAATGTTACGGCTTTCAAGGGATAATTGTTTAATTTTTACTCTTTTCTAAATTATAAAACTTTAAGTAATTTATGAAATCATTGATTTTTTTTCGTATATTTTGTGAATATTCCGATGTTTTTATGATAATTTAAAAATTTTCTACATAAAAATTAAATTTTGCGCAATTCCTTTTGAAACTGTTTTTATACGATATGGAAGAAGCGTGCTGTTTGTCATTTTATTATAATTTCCTTCTAAATTTAAACAAGTGGGTGTTAAAAACACTGAGTAATATAGAAAAAAAAAAACTTAAGTATTTATCAATTGGCTCGTAAATTCTCTCGTGACAGTTTTTAAAATTAGGTGAAGTAAACGCGCGTTCTTGACTTCCTTAAGAAATTTCGGGAATCTTTTGAAATACTCACTAGTCGTCGTTCGTTCTATTTCAGATTTATACACTTTTCGTGAAACTTTCCAAATACTAAAATGTTTATACATACGTGTACCACATAGAAAAAGACTAGAATTCACTATACATAATAGCAGTGCCAAAAGTTCTCTTTTAGCTAAGCCGCGAGCGCACTGTTTACTTTTCATCATCGCATTTGCAATTTTCCTTTTTGCTTAAAGGATAATTATGTTTTGTTTGTTTAACTGCATAATGTGTTGAATATGTTTAATTTTTTTGTTATTATGCATAAGCTATGTTTGAAATGCAAAAAATGTTGTATTGTTTAAATGGGTTTCCTAGTTGATGATGAATACATTGTGTGATTTAATAGCGTGCTAAAATATTATGCAAAATATTCAGAATTTACAACGCTCAAGTTGAAAATTTGCGAAAAGGTTAAGTGATTCAGCGTTTATAAATATAACTGTTTTATTGTAAATCCTAAAAGCTCTATTAAGTTGCAAGTACTTTTACCTCTGATGCTCCATAAAACACTTGCAAGTTGAAATTGAGTTTGCGAATCAGATAACTTCGATGCCTTTTCTATAAATTACATTCACTTTAAGTGTTTATAAATTATGTCGACAGTTAATGTATTTACACGAGAAATAAGGTCGTTTTCATAAAACGAATTTTATTATATTAATTTTTTCGGTTATTTAAACTTTAATAATTTATATTTTAGCTATTTAAAATTTAAAAGTTTATTGTTAAGAGTAATTGGCATAGGTTAATGCGATAAAAAGTAAAAGGACAAAAAAAAAAAAAACAAATCTACAAACACTTGAAAGAATAATGATTTTCAATGATACCAATCGCTTGTTTCAGCTTATTTTCAGTGGCGAGTACACGAAAGCGATGAACAAAGATTGGCACGCGTCGCACTTCCGATGCTGGCAATGCGAGGACAGTCTAACTGGTCAAAGATACGTGTTGAGGGATGAGCATCCTTACTGCGTGTCCTGCTACGAGTCGGTCTTCGCCAATGGCTGTGAAAAGTGCAACAAAATCATCGGCATCGACTCTAAGGTATCGAACTTTTTCTTACTGAACCTTTTGCGGACTAGGTTCTCACAATGGGAAATCCTCAAGATTTTTTAATCCGCCGCGGGCCAGAAGGTCAAATTTTCCTCAATTTTCTTTTTGTTACTAAAGTTTAAATTTTATTAATTGGTCAGAACATCTTTATTTGTAAAGATAATAATTTGAAACTTAAAACACTTATTATGAAAAGAATCTGGAACCGAAATAAATGTTTTGATTTGACTGCAAAAAGGTCAGGGAAAATGTAAAAAAAAGAAAGATTTTTTATGTGACAACAACCCTAATAATTGTTCTTGTTGACTTTCTTTCCCTTACAAAAAATTTGTTTATCTTTTGTTCATTTTAACTCTTCTAAAAAAATATTAATAAATTTTAATTATAAAAAATAAATCGATCATAACTTTGTTGTTTCCAATGAAAAAAAAAAACAATTTTATATTTCCTCGTATTTTTTTTTTTCTTTTTTAATTATATCTAAATAATAATTTTTATTTTAATCCGCATTATTTTGAAAGTTAGAGAAGTTACAACAATCCGAATTTACTTATTCTTATACTTACGTATTTTGCTATTCTTTTTTATGTTTAATTTTGTAACGGTTATGTTTATACAAGTGTTTGCTGGTGTAATATTACAGGACTTGTCGTACAAAGACAAACATTGGCACGAAGCTTGCTTCCTGTGCACCAACTGCGGCGAGTCGTTGGTGGACAAGCAGTTCGGCTCGAGGGCTGATCGCATTTACTGCGGAAGATGCTACGACGAGAAGTTCGCCTCCAGGTGCGATGGATGCGGCGAGATCTTCAGGGCCGGTAAGTTATATCTTTTATTTATTGTCTTATTAATGTGTCATTGCTTTATTTCTTAATTAAATCATCTTAATTGTAACTCAAATATAACTTTTATCGATTTTTTTATCTGAAAAATGATTTATGAAAATTGGTTTGCTTTTCAATTGCTGCTTTTCTTCTTGAAATGTTTACGCACTGTTACTTTTTAGTTATTTATATATGTGTTCATTTGTTTATATAGTTCGTTTGGCTAATTTTGCAAACGGTAAAGTGTAAATATTTTGTTAAAATGGTAAAAATAACACAGTAGAAATTACATAATTTTTAAACTAACATCTAAAATAGTTTAATAGTAAAGTTATATTTAGCAAGGATATTTTTATTTTTTCAAAATTTATTTATTTTCATTTTTATTTAGTTAGTGATGAATGGAAATCCTAAATTGGAAAACTAATGGAATCATTCCAAAAATAGTTACGGTCAATCATGGTAATCTGATTAATTAGAAGGTCACATCAAATTTAATATTTGATGATTTAAAAATGAAATTTCTCTTCCTATGGGCTTATATAAATTAAATTAAATTAAATGGTTTTAATTTTAATTAATGGTAGAAATATAAAGTGCGCGACAAAATAAAAACAATAAGCAATTAATCTAAAAGTAATTTTTTTTTATGGAAAATTGCTAATTAGTTATGTTAACACCGCGCAAACATGAAAAATAAACGTGCGCAACTAATTAATTATTGTGGATAGCTTCATCAAATATTAGTTTTACCATTAAACAATTACAAAAACAATGTGCGAATCAATCGCTTAAATCCTAGCGGTTACCAGAAACTATAATAGTCGCAAAACTTTTTGCAGCAAATAAATTAACTTATTATAAAGTAAAAAAAGTTGTTCAACTTGTCGGTAAAAGGAAAACTTGGAAGTGACAGAACAAGAAAAACCCGAAAATCCGAAAAAGAGAAAGGTTTTTAATTTGCGCTCATCATTTTCTCTAAATAACTCGATGATGTAATCCTTTATCTCTCAATTAAGCGCATCCTTCGATTCGCAGGTCAAGCAAATCGACGCTAATTTTTTATTTTAGCATTCAAGCGATTACTTTACTGATGATGAACGAACCCGAGCGCAAAGATGAATACGAAATCAGATCTCGCACAACTTCCAAGATTGGCAATACTCGAACCGATAACCACTCATTACATAACTTTTGTTCTTATTCTTATACATTATAGTATACAGGGGGTGAACGATGATGAAAATTAAATAATTAAACAGGTTTGCGCTGCATGTAAACGGTAATTAATAACAATAGCGCTAGCGCCAAATAGACATACCGATACACGGGTCGCACATACAAAGTGTAATTTAAAATTATACCACCGATGATCATATGGTCTGCTTGGCTCTTGGGTGTTTATAAATGGGCAGAACCTATTACATATCATTACATGTGCCCAGCAATAACAATATTTAGTGGCGTGGGCCGCTCACTTAACCTTGCAAGGTATAAATGCGATTAATAAACCGTTTGTTTGCTGGCTGCGTTCGATCGGCTGGTACGGGCGGCGAAATCCGTAGGTACAGAACGTACCACACACACATTTATATAATACTCTCTGTACGTACGTACGCTGCACGGGCAAGCGAAAACACTTTCGGTGCAGAGGATTTTCGGATCGGAAAGCGGCAGCAGCAGTAGCAGCAGTTCTTGTAGTGTCCTCGCGTCGATGAGTCGCGATTCGCGGTCGGCTGCGCGCTTCAACTTTTAACTTATTTCATTCGTCGTACGAAGAGCGCACTTTAATTGTGCCGCAATTTTTGCTTAAATTTAAATCCATCAATTTACTAAGGGTGCAAAGGAAATGTCGAGCGCTCTAGGTGATCAATTTAAACGGTCGCTCAGTCTTCAGACGAAGACTGTCGGCGAGGAGCGCATAAGAAAAGCGAAGGAGCGCGACGAAGATGTTGCGGTGCTGTCCATGGAGTTACCCGGCGAAGGAAAAGTCTTCAGATGCGCCCTCGGTATTGACTGCCTAATGGGCGATTCGCACAGTATCAAAGCAGGTATTTTTAATTACCAAAAATCTTTGTTTTTAAATGTTCAGAATATATGGAGGATTATGTAAAAAATGATTAATGGAAACAAGAGAGAAAAATTTAAGTGGTTGTATAATTGGTACGCCCACGATGGATATACATGTAGCAATTATCCCGTATATTGAGTTTAATCAACGTGTAATTGTGGTGCACACCTGTTTAGATTAACGTTAATAATATGATATTATCTTATTTATAAATTCGTGGCTTCAGTGTTTATATTAAATTGATGAGATCATTGTCTTTAAAAGGAGAGACTAGCTTTCGTCTATTACTATTTCATTGTCATCTCACTTTTTTTTTATATATTTATTTTTTTAGTCGTGTCTACACCCTCTGTTGCGGTTTAACAACTCAATAAAAAAATGTAACGAAAGTTTTGCTGACAATTCAATGAAAAGAATAAAATAAAGTTTTGAATTTTAATTGTATTAAAATAATCGGTATTTTCGGCGATTACAAAATTAAAAAAAAAATTGATAGTTTTTGTTTTGTTATTTAAAAAAATATATATATATTTACTTTGACCAATTTTTTTAATTAATTTTATAACTAATCAATATGTAATTTACAACATCTATTTAAAAATTATTTAATTTCAATTAAAATGACAATTAAATACAAATCAGAAATATTGAAATTTACTAAAGTGTAGTTTGTATTTAAAATATTTGATAATTCTAAAGTACCTAAAAAAAACTTATATTCATAAAATGTTTTCAAAATGTCAATAATTTATCATTTATTTTATAATTAGTAATACTGTAATTTGTTTCTTCAATAACAATATTCTACTATTCAGCAACAAATTAAAACAATAGTTTCATTATAAGGATCAAAAAGTATTAAATAATTATCAGTCGACAAATAATCTGAATATAAAATAAGAGTAATAAGTTGCAACAAAAGTTTTAACTCTACTTTAAGCGCAATAAAAAATGATCCCTGAGAAATTAATTATTATAATTTTTAATTATCAAAAAACATGAAAACAAACGAATAAAAATCCTGTAAAACCGTAAATATTTGGTTGTAAATAAACAAACATTTAAAACCTTATATTCTATTTATGTGGCGTTCTTTCTCCTACGGGATTACACAAGTCAAAGGTCATCGTCTTTCTAAATTAATTAATTTGATAAGAAATTATAGAATCAAGTGACCGTTCCACATTACATGCACCTTCTTTTTTATAACTTAATTATTCCAATTCTCTCCGCGTTTCTTCTTCTGTCGCACTCTTACTCAACCAAATTCGTAAACCCTGACTCACCATTATATTTAAAAGTTCGAATTTGCTTGCATGTGCGCCAAACATGCATTTGCTAATTACTTTTTTACACTTTTTTTTTTCCACACATGGTGCCTCTTTGCAAGATCGACATGTATCGGTTACAAAGCACGTTTGCTGCTAATGTCCATGTCTCTAATTAAATTAAATTATTTTGCATATGTATTTTTTTTGTGCCGTAAATTGTAATTAATGTATTGGTTGCATGGAAGTTTATGCGTGCGCGATTCAGGTGGTAAAAAGTTTTTGCGTGCAGCTCTTTGAATGTCGAGCGCCCTTGAATGGAACGCTTAGGCATCGCGCGGTGACCCAAAAATTGTTTTATTTGCTTCTGATTTGGCACACTCAAGGGTAGTTTCAATTCAATGATAATATTTATAATAAAGCGGTGATTTGTGTTTCTATTTGGTAATCGATGTCAGCAGATTATTTTTTTTTTCATTTAGTCTTGACACAAAACATGCAAACTATCTTTTCAATCAATGGCTTCGGGCTCGTTTATTTCATCAGTATTTTTATTTTTTGTGTTATTTGTTCATTTATAACTTTTAATATTAATTTATTTTTTGTATACAGGATGGTCTTTTTTCAATTTTATTTTTGTCAGTTAGTACACTAGATGTGGTTTATTGCTTTTTTCTGGATGGTTTAGAACGTGACAAATATATTTTTTATTGTAAATAAATGGAAGTAACTTAAGCAAATAAAATTTATTTTTGTTATAAATTTGTTATCTCTTCTTGATGTTGTTCCAATATAATATTTAATAAAATGGAAAAAAAAAACAGAAAATTATAAAGGCACTGAAAAATATTTAATAGAAATTATCAAAAAAATATATTTAAAAAAAATTAAAATTTTTACTTAAAGTATTGGTAAAAACAATATCTCAGAAAACATTTGGTCTTTAAAAGTCAATTGAAAGAAGAATTGCTCATGATTCACCATCTCATTAAAAAATTAAGCAGGGTAATCATGTCGGTCGCAGGGGTTGGAAGAGGTCCAATCTATCTATTATTATGAATTAGTCCCTGATGATTACAAAAGTTTTTTTTTTGGTAATTTTTCTTTAAAATACTAAAATAATCCCTCAACAATTTACGTTGGAACACTCTGTATATTATTGTAATAAAAACATTTTTTTGCAATATTTTTTTTGCAAACATCTAATAAAAACTTTCTTCTTAATTATTATTTTTTACTAATACATGTCATGATCCGCAACTTTTACCAACATTAAAAATTAAAAACTTAAAGTCATTGCTTAAAGTTTCTATCGCAGTTTTAACATTAAGCAACACATCAAAATTAAATTAAAAAAACTTAAATAGCTATAAAAGAAAACAAGAACTAAACAAGCAAATAAATCTTAATTACAGGAACGAAAAAGATGGAATACAAGACGAGACAATGGCACGAGAAGTGCTTCTGCTGCGTAATGTGCAAGACGCCAATCGGCACGCAGAGCTTCATCCCTAGGGAGCAGGAGATTTACTGCGCCAGGTGCTACGAAGAAAAGTACGCTACCAGATGCATCAAGTGCAACAAGGTACATACATATTGAGCAAATTGACGAAATTTGAAAGAACAAAAGTGTACATCTTTTATATATTTTTCATTTATATTTCAATGAATTATAGGTAATCACCAGCGGTGGTGTAACTTACAAGAACGAGCCGTGGCATAGGGATTGCTTCACTTGCACCCACTGCCAGAACAGCTTGGCCGGCGAGCGGTTCACCAGCCGCGACGATAAGCCTTATTGCGCCAACTGTTTCGGCGAACTGTTCGCCAAGAGGTGCTTCGCTTGCAGCAAACCGATCACCGGCATCGGCGGCACCAAGTTCATCTCGTTCGAGGACCGGCACTGGCACAACGATTGCTTCTTCTGCGCCTCGTGTCGCACCAGTCTCGTCGGCCGAGGATTCATCACCGATAATGCCGATATCATTTGTCCCGATTGCGCCAAGCAAAAACTCATGTAAAGACGCACTCACAAACACACACCCACACAACGCAACATACATAGAAATTACATAAAAGTACATATTTATGTAAACGGCAGGACAATCAATGCGAAATAAATTATTCAATTACATATTATGTAATAAACGATATTCTAATGGCGTTTCCCTGCATGCCTTATTATCAGAAGACCCAAATTGTTGTGTGAAGTCTTTTGTTTTAAATGTTTTCTTGTTTTTCATCTGATAAAGATAAACTTTTCTAAATGGAACTCTTTCTTTTGAGAAATTGTTGAAATTTGAAATTAAAGCATTATTTTGTGATGCAAATTATGTAATTTTTTGATTTCTAAAGTTTTAAAATGTTAAGTTTCACGTTTCAAAAACAAAATAAAATAAATGTTATGCAAATGTTACTTGTAAAGTTTTTAAAACGTAAAATCTTTACGATACTTTGAAGAAATCAATCAACAATTTATGTTTTAACATAACAATTTTTAAGCATTCAAATTAAATTATCCTACAAAATTGTTAAAAATTAATTGGAAAATAAAGACAAAAGGTTTCGTACAACATTTTAGAGCCTTAAGTCCTTGCATATGATTCTAAAAACCTAATATAAAAACGGCGTTGCCTTAAAATATGCCAGGGTACACGTATACACTCTCTTTAACATCAATCAATGCTTTTCTTTCTAAAAAAAATGGTAAAATTTAAATGAAATGAACAAAAAAGTTATCAATTATTACCGATAGTAACTTATTAATATTATTATTATATAATTATTGTATATTATAGAGTCTATTATATATTATCTTATTGTATGTACGAACGAAAAAAGAAGTATAAGAGTAGATTAATTTGATATTGTATAAATTTGCTTCAAAGCATTTATTATTATGAGCAGAATTGGTGCTATATTTGTAGACTTAGTAATTTAGTTTCCTCCTCGTTTTAATTTGCTATAATACTACTAATTACTACTAAATGTAACAACACCTGTACTTAAAGGGACACTTGGTTAGAAGAAACCCAGACGAGAATTCTTAGGGGACCGCGTGCGCTCGTCCATGGATTGTTATTTTGTTTATTGTTACGCTTTTTAAGATTTTATGTAAGAGAAGAATATACCTAGGTGTACATTTCGCGCTGTTCGCCTACTGTTGTTGTTTCTTTAACACGCTCCCCTCGGCGTTGAATTTGGGCGTTACGGTGATCTTGATGGGCACTTCGTTTCTGGGACACTGCACGGGCCGCTTGAAGATAAACATGCCTCCAGGTCTGCACGTTTTCAGAAACTCCAAATACGAACCGTTGGAAACTGATGGACATAGATTTCCTTCGTACATTTTTGCCTGCAAATAGTTTATTTTATTCGGGTTTCTTAGCGGTGTTTGTCTTTACCCTTTTCTCGGGGTTTCTCAAACGATAGTTGCAGTTTCCTAGGTGGTCTTTGGGCAAAGCCACACCGAGGTTTTCCTTGCAACTCAGTGGGTTTCCATTGACATCAACGGCAGCACCTATAAGAGTCTTAAAAGAAATTGACACTTCAAACTTTAAGGCAGAATATCTACATCGTCATCCGGTCGTTTTGGTTCGTTATCCCTTTGCATCCTGATGGCTATCTGCATGTCTTCCCTGTTAATTATACCGTCTTTGTTGACAGAATAGTATTGAGCGTCTTTCAGCATGTCAATCGCCATACCTTCAATGGAAAAATGAAAAACTTCGCTGTTATACTTACTGAAGGTTTTAAGGTGTTTTTTAGATACTTTGGGCTACGCTTGTTAATTTGGAGACTACCAACGGATCGTGGTTCAACTTCTGTTCAACCAGCATCTTCTTTACATCTTTTGCAAGCAAAGATTTTCCTTTTGCTAATGTATCTGGTTCCATTTTGATAATTGTTGATTACCAAATTTGTTGATTCGGTTGCCATGTTAATAAATAACAAAGAAAGTGCTATTTTTTGCCGTTTTTACCAAGGTACATAACGAATGGAATTATTATTGGACATTTGTTTAGGTAATACCAGAAATCTTCTGAGCTAAAGTGAGTTTCTTTTCTATTTTCCAAGTTCTCGGGTATCGTATTGGGTTCTAATGCTACTTTGGAGTTTTTTTCATTCCAGATACACTCGGACCCATCTTTTTCTGTCAGAGAAACTGGTTTTTTAAACTGTTATGTAAAGAAGATTTTATTTACTTCCAATTTTGATTTCTCCTCAAAAGGCGTAAGCAAATTTTGACTATTGAAGTTTCGTAGAAGTTTCAAACATTTAAACAAAATGGCAACAATGCAGCGTTTCCGGTTGCGCAATCATGCGCATTGAGAAGTTCCTCTTTGCTGCGTTTTTCATTTCATGTTGCTGCTGCTTCTGTCACTACAGTTGTGATAATGGCGGAATCAACAGCCTTGTTAGCCCACGCTCTAGTTTTCGACTATCTCAACGCTGCTGATAAAACGATCGCCAATCAATACAAAAATAAATTAAAACCAGTAAGTAAGCTTTATAATTTCACTAAATTTGTCGATTGTTATGTCTTATTTTGCTCGTAAAGCGTCTTTGCATATATTCTAACCTACAACACGTGGTTCGCCACCGCGTGTTATTCACAAAAGCGTCCATGTGCCTTTAAAAATTGTTAATATCTTATGTTTATCGCAGCAATGTTTGGCCAAGGATTCGCCTAAGTTAACTGAACTTATTCAGCATTATATAAAAACCAGCAAAAATGCTAAAAAGCTCAAGTCAGTTAGTACAGAAAGTAGTAGTGAGGAGGAAAGCAGTGAAGAAGAAGAAACCCCTCCAGCAAAACCCTTAGTAAATGGAAAGAAGGCTCCTGTTGTTGCTGCTAAAAAGCAGGAAAGCAGTTCTGAAGAGTCAGATTCTGATGAAGCCTTTGAAAAACCCAAAACAGTTGCTAAGCCGCCAGTTAAGCCTGCAGCCAAGCAGGTAGCAAAACCAGCTGTACAAAAGAAGGAAAGTAGTTCAGAAGAAAGTTCCTCTGAAGAAGAGCAAGAAGTTAAGAAACCTACACCTAAAGTTCCTGCAAAAGCTGCCCCTGCAAAGAAAGCTGAATCTAGTTCTGAGGAAAGTTCTGATGAAGATGAGACTCCTGCCGTTAAGGTTACCCCTAAAGCTGCCGCGAAACAACCCGTTCAGAAGACCACCCCTGTGGTGAAAAAACCGGCAGCTCAAGAGTCAAACAGTGAAGAAAGCAGTTCTGAGGAAGAAGCTCCACAAAAGAAACCTGTTGGTAAAAGTCCAGTGGCTGCAGCCAAGCCTCAAGCAAAGCCAGTTGCTAATAAAGAGGAGTCCAGTTCTGAAGAAGAGAGTTCTGAGGAAGATGAACCTCCAAAGAAACCTGTAGTTAAAGCACCTGTAAAAGCTACTCCTAAGAAAGTAGAGTCATCTGAGGAAGAATCCTCTGATGAAGAGGAAGCCCCTAAGACTGTTAAGCCAGCAGCAAAATCACCCGTTGCTAAGGCTGCCGCCAAAAAAGAAGAGTCATCTTCTGAAGAATCATCTGATGAAGAAGACGCACCTGCCAAGAAACCCGCACCTAAAGTGACGCCTGCTAAAGTAGTTGCTAAGAAAGAAGAGTCGTCTTCGGAAGATTCGTCAGAGGAAGATGAGACTCCTGCCAAGAAACCAGCAGTAGTTAAAAAACCCGCTGCAGCAACACCAGCAAAAGCTGAATCTTCATCAGAGGAAGAATCTGACTCTGAAGAGGAACCAGCGACCAAAAAAGTTGCCCTCAATGGACGTCAGGAACAATCCACACCTGTAAGTGCTTGGTAAATCTTAGAAAATATTTTTTTAATTACTATTTTGTTCTGCAGGGAAATAAAGGACAAAAGAGGAAAGCAGATGACGATTCCGCTGAACAAAATAATTTTGCCAAGAAAGGCAATTACAATAATTTTGTAAAAGAAGGCGAAAGCAACGGTTGGAAAAGAGTAAGTTTTCATATAAATTTTTCACGAAGCAAAAAATAAATTAAAACGCTTTTGGACTATCCTAAACTGCTGTATATGCTTTATAGCGAAGCAGTGCTGGAAGCACTCCTTTCCGTAGGGTTCGCGAAGAAGAGGTGGCCATTGACCCTCGTCTATGCGATAACTCATTCAATGCCAAGGTAATGTGCGATCTCACAATTTGGCCCGATTAGTACAACAGACGAGAAGTGTGTTGGTGCTTTGAGAAACAAATCAAAATTGAGCAAATCTTCATTATGCCGAGTTCGCACATTACTTTTGCACACTCTTGTTTGTTGTACTAATTGTGTTCTCTTTTTTCTTAATTAGGACGGTGATGACGGCGAACGTAGAAACAGCTTCGGCGGTAGGGGTCGTGGTGGTGGCGGCTTCAGGGGCGGTCGCGGTAATGACGGACGTCGAAGTTTCGGCAACGATAGGGGCGGTTTCCGCGGTGGTCGCGGCGGGTTCGGCGACAGAGGCGGACGCGGTGGTTTCGGCGATAGAGGAGGCGGACGTGGTGGTTTCGGCGATAGAGGCGGACGGGGTGGTTTCGGTGGCCGCGGAGGCGGTAGGGGTGGGTTCGGCGGCGACAGGGGAGGCGGTCGCGGTGGATTCAGGAAATCCTTTGATGGCAATGATCGCGGCGGCGGCTTCAGAGGTGGCCGTGGCGGTTTCAATAATCGCAACAGTTTCGGAGACAAACCCACCGAAAACAAAAAAATTACATTTGATTAACATAAATGTTATCTAGTGCGTCAACAGGTAATTTTGAAGTTGCATTGAGGCGATTTTACTATTTGTACCATCTTTTTTTCCATTCATTTAGTAAAAACAAAAACTTTTTTTTTTTTCAAAATTTTCCATAAACAAACAGTAAAATTGCTTATATTTATGTTCATATTGAGAAGTAATTTTTAAATGATCAACTAATTATTTATTTCCTTAAAACAGAAAAACGCCCGTGGATCCTGGGGAGAACGAGCAAACGATGTTCTCAGATACACGAAAGGGAAATCATTCAGGCACGAGAAGACAAAAAAGAAACGAGGATCATACAGAGGTGGTGCTATTGACATGGCGGTGAACTCTATTAAATTTGAGGATTAGTTTTCGTTCGACAACAGGATTCGTTACGCGTTTTTTTTTTTTTACAAACATTAATTCTATTGTTAAGTTTAGGTAAGCGCTGTCTTTTATGGGCCAGCAGCAAATCTAGAGATATGTTTTTATGTGTTCTGTATTAAGAGAAATGTGAGTACATTTTAGTACATAAATTATAGATTTTTTTATGTATTATTGTTATGTTTGTTTCTGCGGAATCTGTGATTTGTACTAAAATTTGGCCACATACTTAGCTCGTAAGTTTGATCATAATATTTGTAATTATTGTCTATTCCGATAGTCTCTCGACCATTTTGCAATCAAATTTATATAATTCATCGAATTTTAGAAGGGTTACGCATATGATTTGTGTGTACATAAGAATTACGAATGACGTCCCTCAAATATTTTCCTATCATTGTAATCATGTATCATTTAACGATAAAACTTTGCAACAAAAAAAAAAACAAATATTTCACACATTATCTATCAGCTTTCCTATTTTATTTCGGACGTGTTTAAAAATAGAACAGTATACATAAATAATAAATATCGTACAATTAAGATATAAATAACAATAGTTAATAATGGAAATAAATTATGAGCACATTTATAGATTAAATGACACGATTTATACAACAATTGTGTAGCAATTAATGCATAAACTGTACGTTAAGTGTTGCAGTGGTCGTTGTTTGTTTTCTCCGCAAAAACGAATTGTTTAAAGCTAGATTTTTAAGTTAAGAGAGTTCTACAACTATAATCGAGGGATGGAAGCGATGGCCCCTGCGTCGGTGGTGGGTTGCGTGGCATATTTCGGTCTGCAGACGCATCCGCTCTCGACGAGCACGTAGTCTTGGCCGGTGAGCGTGACGGGGCCCAACGGGATCACCAGGAATAGATAGGGCACGTAGGTCTGCGTGCATTCGCCTCGCACCACGTCGCACTCGTTGCTCTCGCACACCTGCAATTCAAGTAGAAAATTGCATATAGGTTTATGAATAACTGTTGTTCGTAATTGCTGTGGGGCTGGGTACGTACCTCGAAGACCACTTGCTGAAGCAGGTCTGGGAATTTCTGCACGATCGTCACGGGTTGGCCAGAGGTCAGCGAAACGCCGTACATCGGTGCCGTCGTGTTGTACCTGGTTTTGCAGAGTCGCGATGGTGTGGCCGCGCACGATGGTCCCATATTCGTTGCTCTGCCTGCGGATTAACTACTTGGTAAGTCATCCGTGCAAGTTCAAATATATTTTTGGTTCATTAGTTCTCATTCTTTCTTTCTTTTTTGTTTTTGTTTTTTAATTGGTTGAAAAAGGTCACTTTGGGTTCGTTATGGTTGTTTAAATCTGTGCTGATTTTATGGTGACTGAATAATTCGTTTTTTAGTTGCTGTTTTGGGTTTATGATGGCTAATGTTTGTAAATTTGGGTTTCCAGTTTTTGAAATTTATGTAAAATTTATGAGGGCAGACATTGTAATAATAAAATAATAAAAGTTTAGATGAAATTTTATATTTTAAAGCCGTTATTTTTATTTTATGGCTTTATAGTTTCTGAAAATTCCTTAGGCAAATCTGTTTTTATAATAGAATTTAGTAAGCTAAATAACAATTTACCTTAATTTAATAATGAAATTTCAAAGTTCAGTGGCTTTTTACTACCTACGAAAAAGACCCAAATAGCATTTAAAAAAAAAGTGATAAAATTATCTAAAGTAAATTTTAACAAATATTTCTGTGACTGTGAAAATAAATATGATTTATTTTATAGCAATCCATTTGTATAAGTAGCAAATAGGATTTCCTTTAACTTTCCGTTAATATGGAAATTATTGTAATTTTTTTCAATTTTTTTTTTTAAGAAACTTAACATTGACTTAATTAATGCCACTTAATGTTTTCGTAAAAACAAATCAACTCTATTTTTTAATTTATAATTAAATGTTTTTTTTTTAATAAATTTGGCAAAATTAAATAAAAATGATTTGTTACAACTTTTTTTTATAATGATTAAAAATCCTTTTTTATGCTAAATTAGTACTTAAAATTAATTGATTTATTTTAGTATTTGTACTTTTCTAAATCCCCACAGGATGAAGCGAACAATTTTAATCGCCCTAAACTTATAAAAAGTTAAAAATAACTTCATTGGCAAATTAATTATTTAAAATTACAATTTTTTCCTTTAGTTTTATTTATATTTAAATTAAAGCAATTCTTATTAATTTCTTTAATAAAAAAATCAAATTTAGGAACATTAAAATAATAATTTTTTTCATAATCTGACTTTGTTTAATTTTTAAAACAATAAAGTTTATTCAATTTTCACAACAATAATTAATTAAACGAATTTCTCCTTGAAGATAGTCATTTTACTTAAAACTGTCATAAATTTTCAAATAATAAAAGGTAATGTAATGCTACAAAAAGAATGTGAAATATTTTTGAAAGCTATACCAACAGAAAAGTTGCAATAAACCTTAGCAGCCAGTAATCGCATTAAAAAATAAACAGTTATGGCATCATAGAGAAGTAAATTATGATCGCACTTACTCATTCTCGAAGACATAATTGGTAATTCTCCCATGTTTCGCTCGTGGGCCGCCAGCAGTGCCTTTCTCGTCAGTTCCGGATCAATGGTTTGCACTTTGGCACGGCCACTTCTGGCACTTCCGGTCCATATATTCGACGCTCTAAAAGCCCTAGCAATCCCCGCACTAAAAAAAGAAAATCCACCAAAACACCATCAATAAAGCAATAGATTTTTTGGGGAAAACTTCAGCAAATCTACCTAGGATATTTTTGACCATTGGGCCCCACACAATCTTGCGAATCAGTCAGTGCGTCACCCCACAAATACTTGAGACCGTTACCGGCACAATCGTTGGCCACCTTGGCTCGAACCGTGAGGATCGTTAGCTGCAATTAGAAGAAAGTAACTTTCTTGTTGGAACACACACACAAACGCAGAAGAAGTAGCGGACGGCGAGCGCATAAAATGTGCAAGAAGAGACACGTGGAATGCACCGCGGATTGTGGTACAGTAGGTGAAGGTAATTTGATTGATATATGGGTTACCGTGTTGATTAATTTCCACGGGCCGTGGAAACGAGCCTCGGATCATTGTTTGGGTAACGGGAAAGCGGTTTTCCGTTAAAGCGCGCGCGACTTTTCTTTGCGCGCTACAATTTTTTCCCCGATATCGATTATTCTGGCGCATTTTCTTTTCTGCCGGACGCGAACAGATTGCGGCTAATAATTCGGGATAAAAAATGCTGGCGCACCACGTCTTCGAAGAAAAATCAGTGCTGCTTCACCTGCAAAGGTACTAAACTATAAAGTGTTGTGATCATTGACCTCTCCACCTAACTGTACTCCTAGCATGAATGTGGGCAAGGGGCAAATATTTGAATATCGAGCAATTCGATGATTCGCCGACCCAATAAACAATACTGTTACTTGTTTAACTTACCGACAGTAGCAGCAGCAGGAAGACACTTGGGCCGCTCAATTGCGTCATTTCGCTGGAATTGTTTCAAAGGACGAATCGCTCTTCTTGTTCTCGTTCTTGTCTCTTGTCGGACTGCGTGTTGTTAATTATTACATGTCCCGCGCGGCAATATAATTTCGACTCACTAATGATCTCCTTTTCTCACTTGTTATTAGACTGCGGGTTTTCGCGCAATGTGAAGACCAGCGGAATGTAAGCAGTAAGTGTTGATGAGCGAGACGTCGACGACGACGGTAACTGTAAATTGTCCGCTGATTCGGCCTATGAGTTACGACGTGCCATGAACGAAGTGTACCACGAGCGGACGACAACTGGCCCACGAATGCGTCGCCCGTTCTTGAACTTGAGTGCTGTAGGTGCAGGAAATGCGAGGAACGGACTTGCCGAAGCACCAGGTAGACGCGCGGCTGAGATCATCACGCGCACCGAACTTATTTCAATACGTGAACGTGACTTTGCTTAGTTAGTGGAGGTAGGGATCTCTCAACAACGCTTTTTTCTTTTCGATTCTCATTGCGTTGTTTTCCTTTTTCAAAATTTATTTAATGCGCTCTTCGCAATTACTATATTATTAATCATTTACTAACTTAAACCTGTACAAGTGGCACAAACTATTTATATGTTATATGTTTTTTTCAGCTCCTATTGTGCATCGCAATTTGTATTTGTTTGAAATATGTGATTGCCTTGCTCAGAAAAATTGTCTTCTTTTTCCCAAAGGAAAACTAATAAATGTATTTCATGAATTGTATTTGAAAAAAATCTCCTTTGCTGCTATTTTTTACAGCATATTTTCTAAAATTTTGATGTCGCCAAGAAAATGGAATAAATCTTAATATGTGTTCTGTGATCCGCTTAAAACTTTTTGTACCGGGTATTGCACTTCCCTTCCGACAGGCTCTCCCAAGTTGAGGGGCCTATTAAATTATTATGGAAACAAGAAATTGCAAAGTTCTGAAACTTCGCATCATCCACTTATAGGAAATGATCTACATTATTATTGTATTTGAACACTCGTCCAACTTCCGATTATACCGGAAGTTGCCATCAACTTATTCATTTCAAATTGAACACCTCAATTTTTATTTCATATTTTGATTCCTTCTGAAAAATAAAGACGATTTTGTAAAAAAAGTATCTATGTATCTTGTCAACTTTTCCAGCTACAATTCATTTCCGGTCATTTTTGCCAAAATTGGTGTCATGAGAAAAAAATCATAACTTCATAATTTTTAATGATAACTTCATAATTTTTTTTGTATGCCTTATCAAGATGTGCGTCCATGTGTTTTTTGTGTTAATGTGCGCTTTTTTATACAGGGTCTTCACAACAAGAAGGTTCGAACTTTGAGATCGAAAAAGTGTTATAACTTGATTTTTTAAATGGAAATCCTACTATTTTTTTTTTAATCATATTTTCTTTCTTATTATCTATCAAAAGTGTTTGAACAAAAAAGTTCTAAAATTATTACTTTCCGAAATAGGAAAGGAAAGAAAAGTTTTTCATTAAGTATCCTTAATAATAATTAAGGTCATAATAATGACGTTTTTTGTTTGTTTGTCTTCTCGTTTACAAAACAACTCAAAAAATTAGCATTTGGTTTGATGCAGCATCAAAAAAGAAATAAAAAAATAAAATACTTAAATGGTTTCTATTTTTTATACAGCTGCCCTCCAGCCCTTTTTAAAACTTAATCTTGAATTTCGCGCCCTCATTTTAAATATGCCAACAACCGCGAATAGCAGCCCAGCTAATTATTGAAGATGTTATTTGTCATAGTTGTCATAATAATTTTAAAAATTGCCGTCATTGTGCCAAAATTTTGAAGTAAATTTAACTAAAATTATTACAGTTACTATATCCAACAGTTATCATGCATTATTTACAAGTTTTGCATCCACATTATAATGTTAAGGACATTAAAAACATGTAGAAAAACAATTGGTATTTTAAAAATTAAATCACTGCGTTCTCAATAGTATATACTTAAAATTAAATTTTAGATTTGTTATGCTACCATTTTAAAAGAAACTTTTGTAAAAACCAAAATTCGCACCTAAATGCGACAAATATGGCAAATAGAGCAACCTACTTGAGAAAAGTGCCAATAAATTTACAACAGTTAATGTTTTGTTCGAAGAAACCAACGCCGGAACCGAAAAAAATGCCTCAGATGGAAAAATTTAAACATGCCATTAAGAAGTACGGTAAGGCCGTGGTCATTTTCCACATATGCCTGTCTGCATTATCATTCGCAACTGTTTATATGCTTCTTGATCAGTGAGCGGCAAACTTATCATTTTCTTGTTCAATTTTAAATATTATTATTATCATTTCCAGCGGTTACAAAATGAAAACTATTGTCGACGACGCTAAATACTTTGGTTTGGCCGATGAATCATTCGATAAAAAAATTTCTCCCGGCACTTTAGCCACTGCTTTTTTGATTCACAAAATGTTCGCTCCTGTTAGAGTTGCAATTACTCTAGCGGTGGTCCCATTTTTGGTGCGGTATTTAAAAAAAGGTCCTTGAGTTTAAATAAATGGTTTACTTATCAATCTAATTTATTAAAATGAAGTTTTAAATAAAATTTTACACCCAAAATAATTTATAAGCGCTTTTTTGGTTATTTTCCTTAAAGTAGCAAACCAAAGATGACGCTTTTAATTTAAAAGTTCGCAACCCATTTACCAGATGAATGTTTGTTGATATTTTATTACTGATTAGCAACAATGGTTTTGTAATTTATTTACTCTAAGCTCTAAAAAAAGAAGAAAAAAACGTAAGGTGAATGAGTAAGTACATTCCTGTAAATTGCGTGCTAATCTAATATAGAAATTCTTTCCAATGTTGCAGAGCCCTGAACAAGATGAAAATTCATGACTCAAAACAAATTAGTGCTGACCAGATCAAATTACACTAATTGTACTACATAATAAATCGCCTAATCGCTTCTGATACTGAACAAAGAACATAGAAAAATGCTTGCTCCAGAAGGACATTCCGTTAACAGTGATTTAAACGACAAAAGCCCCCTTGTTAGACAAAGAAGACCATTCATGAGGCTTATTTCTGATCTGTTGGAGCGAAGTGGAAGCACCACTGAAGAGAACCATGGTGGATACATTGAATTTGGCCTGATAAATGAACAAGTGGACACTAGAACCCTGGGCACTTTTGCTGGGGTCTTTAGCCCAGTGACATTGTCCATGTTTTCAGCTTTAATATTCCTCAGAATGGGTATTTGATCTTTAATTATTTTTTTACTTTCATATTAATTACTAAATTGAACAATTGCAGGATATATTGTGGGCAATGCTGGCCTATTGGTCACATTGTGCCAGTTTACCATTGCCTATGTGATACTGATTTCCACTGTAGCTTCTGTTTGTGCTATTTCCACAAATGGAGCTGTTGAAGGTGGAGGAGCTTACTGTATCCTTTCAAAAAGAAACAAAATTATCAATTATTACTTAAATATTTCTTTAACAATTGTTCAGTTATGATTAGTAGAACCTTGGGACCAGAATTTGGAGGATCTATTGGAACTTTGTTCTTTTTTGCAAATGTGGTGAGCAGTGCTTTATGCATTTGTGGCTGTGTTGAAGGAATTATTGAAAACTTTGGTCCACAAGGTAAAGCAATTAACCCTTATTTCTACAAAAAAAAAATACTTAAATGTTATGCAAATTGTTTCAGGATATTTATCTGCTGGGGTTTTCCCAGATGGAAATTGGTGGAAGTTTCTATACTGTTCCAGTATTAACACCCTAAATTTGCTGGTTTGTCTGATTGGAGCTAGCATGTTTGCAAAAACCAGCGTTTTTATATTGACCATTGTATGCAGTTGTTTGGCAATCACATTCTTCGGATTTTTATATGAAGGAGCTTTCGATGTTGGCATTTTCAACCTTTGAAAATTACTAAATTCTATTAAGTGTTGAATTTTAGGTGAAAATACCAGTGACTACCCAAAATATAACGACAGCTAGGTACACAGGTTTAAGTTCCATTTCGTTAGAGGAAAATATGTATCCAAATTATGGACTGGATTATACAGCGCACAATGCTCAAGTAACATTTGGATCTGTTTTCGGAGTTTTGTTCTCTGGAGTCACTGGCATTATGGCTGGTGCCAACATGAGCGGTTTGTATTGTTTTATGAAATACCTTTACAAGTTATTTTATAATAATTTGTGATAATAAGCACTAAAAACAATTTCAGGAGAACTTAAGAATCCAGGAAAAGCCATTCCCAAGGGAACGTTGAGTGCTGTGGGCTTCACTTTAGCAATTTACATAGCCATATCAATACTTACAGCCGCTACCTGCAGTAATCAACTTTTGAAATTGGATTACTTATATTTGGCTGGCATAAGTGTGATAAAAGGAACGGTAGCTGTTGGCCTCATAACAGCCACTTGGTCTGCAGCTCTTAGCAACGTCATTGGTGGCTCAAGAGTTTTAGAGGCTTTAGCCAAAGATAAAGTTTTCGGTAGGAGAAGTTGTGGATAACTAAATAAGAAATATAATTAATTTTTCTTCGTTTTAGGTCCAATTTTAAATTTTATCCCAAAAGGCACTTTTAATGGAAATCCCGTTGCTGCAGTGGTCGCCTCTTGGGTGTTAGTACAAATGGTTCTTCTAATTGGTTCCTTGAACTTGATAGCACAATTAAATTCCGTACTGTTTCTTCTTAGTTATTTGGCTACAAATTTAGCCTGTTTAGGTATTTTTTTTTATATTTTCCTAATTTTCTATTGTTTATTTGAAAATAATAATTTACAGGTTTAGAGCTAGCGAGCGCTCCGAATTTTCGACCATCCTTCAAGTATTTCAGCTGGCACACAGCATTTGTGGGTTTATGTGGCACAATGATAATGATGTTCGTGATAAGTCCAGTTTACGCTGTATGCAGCATTCTTACCTGTTTCGTGCTTTTCCTATTCTTGCATTTCTTTTCGCCTTCAAAGCAAATGCAGTGGGGCAGCATAAGTCAAGCATTAATCTTCCATCAGGTATGTAAATTATAAATATTGGTCATTTGTTACTTAAATACGTTCTTTTTTATAAATTTAGGTTCGCAAGTATTTGCTTCTATTGGATTCCCGAAAGGACCATGTGAAATTCTGGCGGCCACAAGTACTTTTACTTGTGAACAGTCCGAGAACTTCGTGTCCACTCATCGATTTCGTAAATGATTTGAAAAAGGGAGGTTTATACGTTTTGGGGCATGTTGTTACCGAAGATCCTAATATCGAAGGACTCGATCCAACCATTGAACTTCTGCCTCATTGGTTGAATTTGGTTGATCATCTAAAAGTAAAAGCTTTCGTGGAGTTAACTGTTGCAGAGACTGTGCGTTGTGGAATGCAGCATTTAATGAGAATCGCTGGAATGGGAGCTATGAAACCCAACACTGTCGTTTTAGGATTTTTGGACCAACAAAAATCTATTGATTTCCTCACTAGGTATGTTTTTTATACCTTGTAATTTATAAGATCCTTTGCAAAAGTTTAAAGACTCCCCCATTTTTTTTTTGACCTGTACACTTTCTGAAACTATGTTAATGTTATTTCTTTATTATTAGGCCTTTGGAAACAGAAAATCATCTTTTAGTTCAAAAATAGGTAGCGTTTTTGCCGAGCAATCAAAAGGAAAACAGTTATGAAAAAAAAAACAACTCTGTAAGAGTGAAAGATTAGAATCTTTGCCACATTTTCATAACAGAAAGACGTCTAGATGCATAATTTAAGAAAAAAAGTAATTCACCACTTAAATCGAAAAACTTTTGGCAAAATCTAAGCTACCTATTTTAGAACTGGAGATATGATTTTTGTTTTGTTTTGCAAGATGATAAATTAAAGGTATCAGTAAAATTAAGGGTCTCATATTTAAATACTAAAAATTCGCTCATTTTGAGAAAGTATTAAAACAGATTTGTAAAAACCAAAAACAAAGCCCGTAAATTTTCGCAAATTACTGTATTTAATGACATTATTTCCTTTCAGTACTGATTCCACCTACAAATGCGATGATTTCACAGAAGAAATCTTTTCGCTGACGGATTCGAGTGACAAAATCAAGTCTATCGAGTATGTGCAAATGATGTCCGATGTTTTGCGCTTCGAAAAGAATCTTTGTGTTTGTCGTAACTTTTCCAAATTGGAAAGAACCTCCAGTAAGGATAAGCAATACATTGATGTGTGGCCCATAAACATCCTGCGTCCGTCCGAAACCGACCCCTTTGATGTAACATCGTTGTTCATGATGCAATTGGCTTGTATAGTCAATATGGTACCCCAATGGCGCAAACTGACCCTGCGGATTTGTGTCTGCGAGAAAATCAATGCTGGCACTTTCGAAATGAGTGTAACCTCGCATCAAATCCTCATAGATAAGATTCAAAAACTGCTAATTATGCTCCGCATCAGTGCAGAAATTCAGCCAATTACTGAATGGAATTATGTCATTGATCAAATCGGAAACTACGATCATTACATAAAATGGTAATGTTTTAGTTTCAAAGCAATTTGTTTATTAATTGTATTTGTTTCAGTTGCAACGACTTGATTATAAATCAGTCGAAGAATACTGCGGTAACGTTCATTTATTTGCCGCCAACACCCCAATCGTTCGAACAGGAAGCAGTGCCTTATTTGGAAACCCTTAATGCAATTACAAATCATCTTCCACCCACTATATTGGTACACGGGGTCAGTACAGTCACATCAACAACTTTGTAATAATTTTTTTGACCTATTAGGTGTAAATTCTCCACATATTTCATTTTATTCCCATTATTACTCATATTTTTAATGTACGTATTTTATATATTAACAATTTTTAATTTTTTGGTCATTTAGTCCTCTGTATTTATTACTCTATGATTATATTTTAGCGCAAATTATTATTTTTTGTAATGAATTTGTTTTACATTTTACAAATTTTGCAATATTTTAAATCTTAAACACCATCTGTTATGAAAAATGGAAAACATAAATTTTACAGATACCTGTAATTTGTAGAAGTTTGCGTCCTTGAAAATGGCAGCCATTAATGCCAAAGTCTGAAAAGTGTAAAGGTTTACGTTTTCAAAAGTGTTTTAATTAGTATTTTAGAGTGTAAACTGTAGTTCATAGGTTTTTACAATGAGTACACCACTTTTCGCATGCTCCAGATGTTTTTCCAGGCATCCTTTCGAGGAACTTTCGCCAGGACAACAGTTATGCAAGGTAGTTACAATTTTAAGGTTACGCTTAGCATCCTTGAAAAGTTTCGATTTAAAAATATGCGTAAAAGCCACAAATACTTCTAAATTTAAATCATTTGCATCCGTTTTAATGCCCAATCGTTAATCGTAGGAGTGCCGTGGAGCTTTTCCCGTAGTTAAGTGCACGTATTGCCGGTCGGAATTCCAGCAAACATCCAAGGGTAGTACTAGCACTATTTGTAAAAAATGCGAGCAAAATGTACGCGCTTACGGAAAACCAACTGCTTGCGAGTACTGCAACATTATTGCCGCCTTCATTGGCAATAAATGCCAAAGGTGCACCAATTCCGAGATTAAGTATGGCCCACCAGTCAATTGCGAGCAATGCAAACAGAAATGTGCCTTTGATAGGCACGACGATGATAAGAAGGTTAGTGGCTCGCAGATCAAGTCTTCCATTGAAGGGTCGTAGGCATTAAAAACTGAAATTACAGGTGGATGGAAAACTGCTGTGCTGGTTGTGCACGTTGTCTTATAAGAGAGCGTTGGCGAAAACGAAGCAGACTGATGCAGACAGAAGGCACATAAAGCTTTCACAGTTGCGTAACAAGCACAAAGAGGCCAAGTATGGTTCTCTAAAGTGGTTTGGTCGTTATAAATGAATGTTTTTTTTTGCAGGCTCAGGTCGCACAATAAGCGGCCGCAAAGGGTGGACGTGACGAAAATGCCGCCGCCCGACGATATGGGTCCGCCCAATAAGCTGGCCCGCAACAACCTGGGCCCCGGACTGACCAGGGCCGACCTGGATCCGAACAGTTCGGACCACATGGTGGCGATGACGCAGCTGAAGGAACAGATCGCCAGTCTGCAGAAGCAGCTCAGCCAACGCGATGCAGTGATTCTCGGCAAAGACCGCAATGTAAGTATCACTTTCACACAATGTAGCCATTGTCTGTGCTCCTCCTAACGAAAAGCTATCATATTTATTATAGATTACTGAGCTAAAAGCAAAACATTTTACGATAGAGACCGAATTGCGCAATAAAATGAAGGTGGCACAAAAAGAGTTTGATGATAAGGTAGAGCAGTTAAATTCACGCATACAGAGTCTGTTGAAAGAAATCGCTAGTCTTTCAAAGAGTAATAAAAGAGACCGATTGGCAGCGGCCAAGGAAAGTTCTAATAATAGTGGAAGCGGCACCGACAGCCCCAGCGCTCAGTAGAACGAACACTTAACTTAGCAAGATATAAATTATTATAAACAAATTGTAAGGCATCTTGCGAGGTGCTCGTCATTACTACTACTATTATTATTACTAAATATTATTATTTCCTTAATCTTATTGTCCTTGTAGTAATAATACTGTTTACTACTATTAGATAAGTTTGATTGAATGTTAATCAAGTCAACTGTGGGTAATAACTGTAACACTGATATCTGATTCCTCTCTTGAGTTTTCCATTGTGTAGGGATTCTTTGCGAAATCTTTAAAGCCGTTTAGTTTTAAGAAAATTGACGAAGATATCATTTAGAAAATGCTGTACTAATTTTAATAACTTTCGGACCTTTCTCTATACAGAATCTGTTTGATTTTCCGTCATTTTAATTGTATCGATTTTATTATTATTTTTGCCAACATTCAACAGGTAAATGGTGTTTGTTTGCTCAAATCTATTATTATTCTTATTATTAAGTATTGCGCTTCGTCGGCCTAAGCATTTGGGTCTTTTGCGTTATTATTGTATAGGCGATAATCGGCTCAAGTTATCGTTAACATAGTTTGTGATGAGTTGTGTTCTCAACGAGTACGAGTACTGTGAATAGTTCTGTCTGTATTTAATGGATTTTGTTTTTGAGAAACAAATTAGTTGCTATTTATTTTTTACAGTGAAAGTAATACCGTAATGAATGAGTATAGATTAAATTAATATTTTTGTATTTAGTTCAGTAATAAAGTTAGCATAAGAAATCTTTTTTTTTTCTTCTGAAAATTAATAAATATTATTGAAAAATTAATCTATTTGCTTGGCTCATAATAATATGATAGCTTTTCTTTGTTTGTATGTCCGATTTTTTTATATTTTATTAATGTTTATTTTGTTTCAGGTGTTTTTCTGGATCTAATTGCAAAAAAGGATCTGTTTGAAAACTGTGATACTAATTAAAGCACAAATATCCATTTTTTTATATGTTATTACTTGTTATTTTAAATAAAATTTAAAAAAATTACAAAATTTGCATGAATAAATGTTTTTTGTTGCAGTAATTCTTAAATAAAGTAAAAAAATTGCAAACATTTCAGGAATGTAAGGAAAAACAACCTAACCTATTTTTTATAAACAGAATAGAGAATAACAGAATGAAAAAGTGAAAAACATTTAAAATGATTGAGAAGCAAGTCAGGCTGAATGTATTCATAGCAAAGCACAGTTTAAACTTTTGCAAACGAAGTCTATCAACAGTTACAACAGAGGTGGAGTCTGGTAAATATTGTTTAGACCTAGTAAAGTAATAAATTAAAAATGCAATAATTTACCCCTTCTAAATAATTTGCATTACAGAAAACATGATTATGAAAACTTTATGTGCTTATTGCTTTTGAAAGGACATCCCAGATCTATATCATTTGCCATTAGGGCATTTAATGTGGAAGTAGCTCGAGTGGCTGAACAGGTAACTCAACCAAACATAGGATTGATGAGATTAAAGTTTTGGGAGGAAACAATTGACAAATGTTTCCAAAAGGATTTCGCAAAGGTGCCTCAACATCCGGTAGCTGTGGAATTATTTAAGGTTCATAAAATAAAAACTTTATGTAAAGCTGTTCACAACAAGAATGATTTTTAGGCAGCCCATAGTGTGAAATTGACTAAAAGATATTTTCAAAATCTGGTTGCTTGTAGAAGTGAATACATGAGCCGGACGGGATTTATCAGATTGGATGATTTGGAAAATTATGCTGAGAAATCAGTTTCTAATGTATACTATTTGATGCTGGAAGCTTGTGATGTGAGAAATGTTCATGCAGATCATGCAGCTTCACACTTGGGAAAAGCTCAGGGAATTATTCAGCAATTGAGGTTTTTCTTTAAGTGAGTCTTAAAATTTGGTTTGATTAATTTAATTTTATTTTGTTTTAGGGGTGTTCCTGTTGCCAAACAGATAAATTTTATAGCTATACCTCAGGAAGTACTAGCAAAACATAAAGTGAGCCAAGAGGAAATTCTTAGAGGTAAATTAAGTAAAAATTTAGAGGAATGCACTTTTGAAGTTGCTAGTCGCGCTCATATTCATTTAATAAAGGCTAGAAATTTATTGAAAAATGTTCCCAAAGATGGTCGACAAGTTTTATTGCCGGCCACTTTAGTTGATAATTATCTGTATCGTCTGCAGCAAGTAAATCACGACGTGTTTAACGATACACTCAAGCATAGAGCATGGAATTGGTTACCTAAATTGTACATAAATTCTCTAAGAAATGTGTATTAGATTTGTTGTAAATAAATTTCTTTAAATTTATTGTTTAAATTGCTATTCAAGTTTAATCTATCATTGGAATTTACCTTTTCTTAATTCAATTAATTGTTTATTTATTGCAGTTTTAATTTCTTTTTCTTTGTTGCATAATTTTTTCATTTGTTGAAATCGTAAATAAATAATAAATAATTTAAAAATGAAGGAAAGAAATTATCAGCGACATCTGGGTGTTTTCGGATTTAACTAAATTGAAACATGTTTTTCTAACCTTAAAATAAGAATGGCTGCGTTAAAATATTTTCCACGATTTTTATTAACAAATACAAGGAAATTACAAGAATTACACCTTGTAAACAGAACAATAAGATTATCCAGCACATTTCGATATGGTAAATATAATTATTTTCATAATTATCCTGATTAACCAAAGAGCAAATTTTAGATGGCAAAGATCCTGCACCATTTTTCTTCAACAACAACGTCCAAGATTTACTCAAAATCTTGACCAGAATGGATCTAAACAAAATATTCAGGAAACGACGGATGGAAAATCGCAAACCTCCAATGCCTGTTTACAAATTCATGACTGAAGATCAATTGAAAGAGTCTATTGAAGAATCGAAAAAATTAGCCCATCAGCTAACACAAATGCCACCAGTGATAAAAGCCAGAGAGAAAATAGATGACATAATTTGGGAAGATCCTGCTTTAGAGGGTGCCTTGCCTTATAAAATAGTATTCACTGATATCACTTTTGGAGTGAACAATGCCAAAAGATTAATTGTGGTCAGAGAAAAGAATGGTTGTTTAAGGAAAGCTGATTGGGAAATAAGAGATCGCATGAATCAATTGTATTTTCCCCTTAAAGGGAAAGAAATAGAGGTGCCCAAAATGTTTGATGATGAAAACCTGAAACTGTTGTTGGACCAGCATGAATATGAATTTGTATTAGATAGGGCTTGTTTACAATTTGAACCGAATGATATAAAGTATCAGGATGTTGTTGGCAAAACCTACAAACATATTGATGATTTTAATGGTTATCATGTTGTGAGGTCTACCAGACATTTTGGACCATTGGCATTTTTCCTCTGCTGGCACAAAATGATTGATAATCTCTTATTGGATTTGCTGCACAGCTCTCATATAAATGAAGCAGTTGCATTAGTTAATTTGTATTCAATAGTTAACCAATTGGAAATAAAAGGAGAAGAGGATAATTTAGTTGAAAATTACATTAAGGAGCATTCGAATAAAAAGGGAGCTTTGGAGTTGGCTCTTCAGTCATTTAGAGAGTTGGACAAAGGATTGAAAGCAGCACATGAACATAATTAATGGTGAATAAATTTTTATTGTATTATAATTTGTACTTGTGTATAAAATTTGCGCTAAATTGATTGGAAATTTTAATTGACTCTTCTATAACTTTATTCTGCAGTTAATTCCTTAAATATATCAAAATAATCCTAAGATTTACAGATCACAAAAATTTACCGGGTTTTGCACTTCCCGTCCGACCATAGGAAATTATATGGAAATTTAAACTTTATTTTTTTCTGCTTCCCATTATAATTTTTCATACAATGAGGAATAACTTTTAACATTTTTTAAGCTCGTAATTTTGAATTTCGGGCCCTCCTGCAACTAAGGGAATAGTTATTTGACAGCTGATTGTAGCATACCAACTAATTATTGCGGAAACTATTTTTCATTATTGTGATATTAATTCAGAATAAAAGATAGATAATTTAATATTAGTGATGGTAAAAACCTTATGATCAAATGAGTTGTGTACATAAGGATCTACATGAAAGTGGTTTATCATTCCCAATATTAAATTATCCATAATTTATTAAAAATTCTTATGACAGTTGAGACGAACGGCATCCACAATGTTTAGTTGGTCTACTGTAAGGGGCTGTCGTAATGTCAAAAACGAGAGTGCGAAATTCAAAATTAACGATTACAAAAGGGGTGCTGCATAAAAATTTCGCAAAAATTATAATGGGGAGCAGGAAAAGAAAAGAAAGTTTAATTTTCCATAACCCCCTGTGAGCGGACGGGAAGTGCAATACACCGTATATCTTTCTATACTGAAAATATAATCCATAATTAACATTTCAAAAATTAATATGGGCCTCGTAAGCACTGAACAAAATCGATGCTTAGCCTTACGATGGGCTGCTAAGCAAAATGACATTTAAATAAAAATAGACCTCATGATTAACGTTTAAAATGCCCTTTTTCACATTCTATGTCGTGATTTTTTATTTATTATTATTTCCTTTAGTTCTCGAGATATTGATTTTGACAGTTTAAATAGGCACGGGTTCCTGTAGTAGGCGTTGTTCCGGTGTATACCTAGAAGGTTGTTTCCGGTTACCAGCCGGGAAAAGTTTTGGTGTAAACATTTCATTTTTGTTGAAGGTGCTCTGTATTTCTGTATTTTTATATTGATCACCACAACTGCAGATTTTTTTTCGGACCAGATTATGTTCTTATTGATTCATCAAGCTTAAAAAAGAACCAAAAGAAATAGGCGGCTTTGGTATAAAATTAAAACGTTTTAAAAGTCCTAAAAATAAAATTAAAATCACTATATTTTTAATAATGTCAGGTCAATAAAAGCCAAAGAAATGGTGTGACCACAAAAAAAAAAAACTTCCATTAAAATTAATCAGAATTTATTGAATTACAAAAGTTAATAAAAAAAAGGCAGTTGAAATCTATTTCATAACAGCAGGATTAATGACACCGGTGAGCTGCGTGTACTGTTGCGATTTTCCCGTCAGGGCAATGAATTGTTCGGCCACTTCGACCGCCACACGCACTTGGGCCTCTCCGGTGCTGGCACCCAAATGTGGCGTCGCCACCACTTTGTCATTTTGAACAAGTTTAAGCGCCGCAGGACTGCTTGGCGGTTCCTGTTCGAACACATCTAGCCCGGCGCCTCCACACTGACCGTTCTCGATGGCTTCCAGCAGGTCGGCTTCACAAATTATACCACCACGCGCTACATTGACAACCTTAATGCCCTTTTTGGCTTTGGCGAACACATTTTTGTTGATCAAATCTAAACAAAACCGAAAATTATTTACATTTCCAAACACAAGAAAAAAAAAACATTAACTGTGAAAAACTTACATTTGGTTTGAGGAATGAGCGGTGTATGCACTGTTACGTAATCAGCCAAAGGCCAGATCTGGTCCAGTTCCATTTTGGTCACGTTGAAAGTAGCCGCACTCTCGGCACTCACAATCGGATCGAATCCGATGGTCTTCATGCCGAACGATTGCATGCGAATGGCGACTTCTTTGCCGATGCGGCCCAAACCTATGATGGCCAACGTTTTGCCGCTCAGTTCGTGACCGCTGTACAGTTTGCGGTCCCATCGGCCGGCCTTCAAACTTGCAGCAGCGGGAACCACGTTTCTGGCCAGAGTGGTAATTAAAGAACATGTCAGTTCGCAAGCACTGATTGCATTTCCACCGGGAGTACTGAAAAATATTGAAGTTTTTGATTACGTTTTTGATTTCGCAATTATTTTGTTTCTTATTGGAGAGGGTCAGATATTGATAGCAAATACATTATTATTATTTTAGTTTTCCTTTTAAGAAATTTTCATTTTCTTTACGTTTTTTTTTTAAGTAATTTTTACTGGAAGATAGAAAAACTGACAAATTTTCAAAACTTGCTGTAAATTAAAAAATATTAATTAAAAGAAAAGCAATGCTCACTTTAAAACAACGACTTTTTTGTTGGTGGCAGCAGGAATATCGATGTTATCGACTCCTGCACCGGCCCTTCCGATCACTTTCAGTCTGCTGCCAGCATTGATGACCTCGGCGGTCACTTTGGTGTCTGAACGTACAATAATTCCATCGTAGTTCTATAAGAACAACAACGAAGCAAACAATTAAACCGCTCCGTAATAATATGCCGAAAAACGTGTATAAATTAAATAAACGCACACTAGTTGATTCAAGGTTGCCAACGTTTATAATAACAATCACCACTTACTGCTATTTCCTTAATTAGCTGATCTTTGGGCAACTTGTACTTGCAATCGGCCACTATTCCGTTCTTCGTGAGCAAATCCACGCAACTCTGATCGACAGCATCAGCTACCAAAACTTTCTTGATATCCATTACGGTGGTATTATGTCTTTTAAGTGGTGTGGTGTTCGATGTATTACTTGCGGTACCGTTTATGATGCCGGTGTCGTCACAACTACTTTTAAATAATTAGTTGCGCGTCTTTTATAAGTTGCCTCCCCTTCCCGTTCGACGTCCAATGGATCTCTTCTCGAGTGCGTCAAAGTTGTTGTTTACTACTTAATTGCTTCAATGCTTTAATTGAAATCGAATGTACTTGAATGCGTTACTCTGCTCCTCTTTGCCTGTTGTCAAGTACAGTTTTGGTATCTATTACGCGATTAGATGCTGTGTAAACAAGCGGCTTATCTCTTGCTTTCGAAATGATGTAATAATTATTCAAATTTTCATTGCGTTTTCCTATTTATTTTTTTATTTTTTTTCTTTTACTTATTTTTGTAATTGTTAAAGAGGGTGTTGTTGATGCATTGAGTTGTGATGTAGTAATGTGTTTTGATTTTTTTGTTTTTAGTTTTTATTGGCAAAATTAAAAAAAAAGTGTTTTGTACTGTTTAGAAAAATTGCGACCTTTTGGAATTATTAAAAAAAATCTTATCTAGAATTTTAATTGTTGCAAAAGCTTTTTTTATCATTCTATACCAATATGAAACAGTTTTGCACTTACGTTATTAGCAATTGCCTGATTTTTAGCAATAACAACATTTTCTTTGATAAGCAGCTTTTCTTCAAATGATTCTTTAAAATTTGTTTGCTTTCTTAAAATTTGAACCATTGAACTATGAATATAATCCCATCTCCAATCAATCACAATAACTGCAATAAAGTTTATCACACAAATTAAACTGCATTGGCTTTTAAATAGAAAAAGTTTCTTTTACATGAGTTTACTAAAATTTATATTTTTCTATATTCCAAGAAATGGGTATTTGTTTAAAAGCTATTAAAACACATTAAAATATAAATTTTTCTTTAAAAGAATGTCCATTAATTAGTATTTTTCTTATTTTAATATCACTTATCATATTTTATTTAAAAAAATAAAATTCACTTTGAACTTCAGCCATTTCCTTCAAAATCCTAAAAGAAAATCAGACTTCTTTTTATTAATTAATAATCTACATTTATTATTAACGACAATTATACAGTTCAAATTAGATAGAGTTTTGTTTCTATTTAGTTAATTACAAATCAACATTTAATCCCATTGATGAATAAATCCAGGTCTAACAGGCTTCATCTTTTCTCCTTCGCCAATCAATTTATGTGCGTGAATTACTAGAGGAGGTTTCACCTCTCTTCTGCCATCCCTATTACAATAATAATTAGCGCTCAATAAAGTCGAAGGACCCGCTGGAAGATTCGGTGGTGGAGGAGATCTGGTCACCAAATCTTTTTCGAATCGCACTGCCAAAGTATGCTGGCGTCCTAGAAGAAAATTGCGAACTTTTTGCAACAAAGGACTAACATCCCTGATTTCCGTTCCTCTTCCCATTACTAACGGATTATTAATTTATTGGCAGCGAATTTTACAAGCTGATTTTCACTCAAAATTTGTTTATTTCTCTTTT
>JASKGO010007402.1:0-24188 GCA_030556065.1 Holobus sp. GC000080 | reverse complement strand
TCCGGTATAACCGGAAGTGACTGGAAGTGGGGACTATTTTAGGGGACCTAGAATTTGGCCCAAACTGGTAATGGTGAAAAAATCAAACTGATATCTTTTATGGTTTCCCCATAACAAAAGCCCTAGGATGCAAAAAAAAAAAACCCTGTATACGAACATTTGGTTACTTGATGCTCTTTGTCATTTTACTTAAACATTTGAAAACGTTAAACTGGATATTTCTTTTAGTTTATGAAATTGTAAATGATTCATAAATTATTTCAAATTACAAATAAAATGCTAATAATTTGCTTGTCTGATTCCAAACAATTCTTAAGAAAAAAATATTTTTTGAGAAAGGACTAAAAGTATGAATTATTAAGAAGTATATGTTTTCTTCTAAAAAAACTCAACTTTGAATTATAACTTGCGTATCCAACAGCCTGTAAAAATGTAGTCTTCATCACTATATATGTGTTGGTGAAGAAAAAACAATTTAACTTGAATAGTTTGGTCCCTGTTTTACTTTCATCTACAAATGGACCACCCTGCATTTGAAATGCGTGAATGGTTAGAAAAGTTCTCAATCTGACTAAAAAAAAGTATCAAAATTTAATTTTCTCTTCTTGAGATCCCCTGATTATTCCGGAGTCTATGTAACTTTATTTATTTTATTTGTAAAAACCCAAATTTCCTTCTACGGCTTTTTCCATTTTTTAATTGGATTTTTAATGTCAAATACTTCCTAGACAAATCATTGAAATTTTGAGAATAGATAAATGTCCAAAGGATATTAATTTGGAGAATAGAAACACTGCCTGTGTTCCAAATTATAGTATACATTCTTTTAATATCATTAAGGATGACAAAGAAACGATTTAATCATTCCATCTTGAAAAGCTATGGTATTATTATCGTTTAGGTGTTAGTCGGCTCTCAATAAAAATTATAATAATTTGTCAAAATTACTACAAAAAAATGTATAAATGCAAAATTACGTCCATTCGGAAAAAATATATGGGAGATTCCAAAAATTAAATATGTAGTGACTATGTGAGAGGAGACCGAAAACTAAAAACCTGACTTGCACGCTGCGCAAAGAAATTTTAAAGGCTTGTAAAAATATTTTTAAATCCCATTAAAAAAAATCCAGGAAAAATAAAAAGACATCTCTATAAGGGAATTTGATATTATCAAGAGAAAAGTAAATTAATATATTAATATGTTTTCAGTCAAAACGGAATCCGAAAATGAAATGAATACGTTTGCCATTTATATAAAATAAATTTTCATTAGTGGGTTCGTTTTTACATAGACATACTGCAGCTACACCTTTCCGTAAATATGGCCACCAGCTAGGTAAATACTATAGTGCGATAACGTGGAGTACATTAATAATTCCCCATGTTGTTTTAATTACAAAACCTCCACTGATATCTAGCCATTAAAGAGGACTCATTAAGGCCTAAATTTTAGTCCGGGCGCTTACAAACTCTGCGCTGAATACAGATATAAAAGGGCCGCCAGTGAGGCTGTCACCACATTTTGCGCACTATAAAAGTATTATATTCGTTCATTTTGCTAAAATATGGTAAAAAGGATTTAGCAGGAAAAACCTATGACATGCAGAGCGTTCTTTCTCCCCTCACATTCTATATATCTGTATGGAGGGAAAGAAAAAAAAGGGAATCTTTTAGGGAAATTCAGTGCGGTCTCTTTGATTCCGACTCGAATGATAAAATCTTTGCATGTGCTTTTGAGTGGCTCACGATGTGCTTTTATGAGCCTATATTACGATGAGTTATTTTTCGCATTTTATTGAATAATAGCTATTTGCCTGCGTTACACTCAGAGAGCAGCCACTTTAAACAATCGTCCTCCGGATGGCCATTTTTCATTTCACTCTTTCTTTCTCTACCTCTGTCTCTCTCGCTCTCGCTCTCTCTCTCTCGATATCTCTAAATTACGTCACTATTGCTTCCATATCTCTGGTCCACGCAATTGAATTTATTAGCGGGGACCGTTTTGCATTTTTATTAGTCAAAATTCGGATTTGTACATGAGGAGGACTCAATCGGTGTGCCGCTCTTTGTTTTATTTATTCCGATTGGACCGGCCGGAAAAGGAACGAGGAAGTAAATAAATAACCACGTATGTTTGTGTCAAAATATGGGACGTCAGACGATAAATCAACGTCAGGTGTGTTTAAAAGTAAGAGTAGATAATGGTTCGGCACAAAAGCAAATGACTTATTTTAATTTATCCTTGTCATAATATATCTCTAGCGACGCTATTATTTCAATTAGGAAAAGTGCCATTATGTATGCATCAAAGTCTTGTGACGTGTGAGTGCTGAGAATTGGAAGAACCAATTTCGCTTTTATCATTTCCCGGAATATTACTAATTGCTTGTTTTAATCCTTGGATATTTTTCATGTAATTAAATTGATGGTATTGTTCAATAATTTTATAAAATACAAACAGAAGTAAGTTTAATAAAAAAAAAATCAAATTAAAGATGATGAGAAAGAACAGATAGAAAAAAGCGTTTGCTTTGTTACGTTGTTTGGTATATTTGTCTCGTCTTATTAAAGAGACGGGGACAAACTGAAATTCAATCAAAGTGAGTTGGTCGAGTGGTCGCTCTGATTCCGGCAAGATTCGTGACCCAAAAGCTCAAACGCTTCCTCCAAGTACATTTTGACGATTTGCCAAACTAGAAGTAGTGTCTAGGCAAAGAAAACGATGGATAGTTGAATTCATGAGGGATGCAGCGGGAATATAATAAGCCTTGTGAACTTTTACCGCTTCGTCTCTCCCGGCTCGTCGTGAAAGAGCGTAAGAGACTCTTTTTACCGTCGCGCATACATTTTCCGTCCGTTCGTTCTTTCGTTCTCCGTGTGTAATCTCTTTATTTCGTGCGGTCCCCGAGAAGCACTCAAAGCAATTATGCGCTCATTATCTTGTACGCGCTTCTGCTTTGATCAAAGTGGCATTTATGGTAAGGAATAATAAAAACATGAAAAGTCGTTTTAGTTGGTTTCCTTTCGAGTTCTCCTTTGGGTTTTACGTAATGTTATTGCGTTTGCGGTTGTGTTGAAGGTACCGCCTCTGATACAGGTCTCGTTATTGTTATTATTATTATGATTTTCCACGTAACTTTATTCTGCCTCAAAAATTTTATAATATAGACAGACTTCAACCTTCGCCGCACCGAGCAGCATTTATCCTCATCCCTTTATTGTGGTACTTTGTGAACCTCTTCCCCACTTGCTTTGCATCAACATCGTTGAAATTTTTACTTATTGCAACTTCTATTTCTTTCAGATTTTTACCTGCTTCATAAAAAAAAAACAACATAAAAATAGTTTCATTACGGTGTACCTTTTTTCTCATCAATAAAAATAGACTGGCATTTTTAAGAAAATTAAATTTAATAATATCGTTTATAAGTCCGCAAATATACTTAATATCTAACAAAATCAGAACGGAATGAAAGCAATAATTTATACAAACAATTACAGCTGGTGGTTTATTTATTTATTGCAGATATAAAAAAGTTCATTGAAAAAAAAGCGTATAGACTTTTGGACTCACTTTGCGGAGTCCGATCATTAATTTTCAAGGATTTAAGGAAGTGAAGTTTGAAATCATTGCGATCCACCGGCGGCTCGAAATTCGCAACCGGAATATTTATGCGTCCGGGGAACGAATTAATAAAAAACAACGGACTGCTTTTCTCTTTACGTAAGCCGATATCAACCCCCAAAGACCGACGAATTATACTTTTTTAATGTTGCCTCTTTTTTCCACCCCCGACCGTTCTGCGAGTACATATTTGGAACATGCAGATTATTAAAATAATCAAAGGGATCCCTTAGTTTGCAGTAATTATACTTTGAACGCAACAATACATTTTGTTCTGTGCATTTGTTTTCACTTTATCGCAGCACACGTCGCGGTCAGATTAACAAAAAGGTCCATTTGGGGGTGCGATTGCAACTCGTGAGGACTAAAAATCCATTATCTCAAATTTGTACGCACGTAATTATTCTCTTTGTACAATCTATGTAAATTTTCAAATTACAAACGTCAAAAATTGATCTTTTGATTTTTTTTAACACCAAAAATTTTATTAAATTTGTGTTGTTAAAAGTAGATAATAATGAAAAAAATACTATTTTTTTTAATTTAATTTAATTCAATTTATCGATTTAGCTGTATCTATTATTTATCAACGCAGTTCCAAACATGTATTTGCTAAGGTTCCTCCGGGTGTAACACTCATAAACTTAAAATTAATTTTTAAGCTAAATCCATTGATTATATTAAACAAAAATCTTAAAAAAATTAACATAAAATTGTGTTCTCCTTTTTTCTAATGTTATTTTTTTTAATTATACTAAATCAAAATAGAAGTTACACCCTCTTTTGTTTTAAACAAACCAAAACAAACAAAGCAGATATATAAAAAAAAACAAATATAAAATTTGTAGAGAAGAATAACAAAAAAAAAGAAGATTGAAGACATAAAAGCAGAGGTCTTTTAATAATTACTTGGCAAGTTTTCATTTCTGTTGATAAAACAGCAGTAGCAGTAGCCATGAGGACAAAGCTGGAACGTGACGCACAAAGTCAACCATTAGTTACACATGTAGACAAAGCGATGTTGCCTGATGGTATACTGTGTGGGGCCCATGTAGGCTATTTGTTGGTCGATAGGAATTTATAGGGACTTGGTGCAAAGGAATACAGGATGCGATGATGGTAGCGTAATACAAAACGCAATATCAGTAATTGCAATTCAAACACAGCCAGGTCTTTTTAGCTGCAAATGACCAAAGGGGAATGCGAAGGCGCCGGGCGCTCACACTGCACGGCGAACTTGCCGCAGAGCTCTGACCGCTGCCACTCATCACTGTCCACCACTGTTTAGACTTCCACTCAGTGACGTATCGTTGGCACGTATTGTCGGCCCATCTTGCCACCACTTTCATCCCTCTCTTTATTTATATCTCTGATGCTTCCGGTGTAAGAACAAGACACCGGCTCGCCCTTTCTAATTTAACAACTCCATACAGGATTATCCTTTTATATACTTTTGTTATTTGCAATCTGCTTTTTTCAGTTTAATATAAGTAATTTTTATTATTTTAAATTATTATAAAGTAATAATTAAAAAATATTATTTTTTATACATTTTTTTATTTATTTTGCAATTTTGTGATAGAATTTCATAAAGATGCGTTTTTATTTCACTTTTTATGTCTTTGTAGTTAATTTAAGTTAAGACTGATCCTGTGTGGTGTGACAACAGATGTATGTGTAGAAGTAAAGGATATATGGAGTGTCTCAACTAACGTTATTACGCTTCTTATAGCTTTGGTCTCTAGAGCTTGTCTAGGTTTTCCATAATTGCCACCATCAAATATTACGTCTATTTCTTCGTGAAAACAAACAACGAGGCAGACCAAAACACAGCTCGTATTTGTTTTATTTATCGCAGCAGTAGCTGATGTTGTGCTGTGCGCTGCGTCGGTGGTGGTTGCTACTGTAGTAGCGTCCACGGTGTACGCAAACCGACTCGTCGTCCTGTTTGCAATTTCCTAAATTACATTCTACCCACACCGCACCACTAACTGCAGCACTCACTCTTTTCTTCTTATATAACCGCAACGTCGCGCTACAATCCACCGAATTATTAAACCTGATAACTCGTCCTACTTTAATTACAACCATAGAGAGAATGTTAAATATTCAAGGAGCGTACGCAGCCGGGGAAATGCAGATGATTAAAGTCTTGGATTTTCAGCCAAACTGCACTACTTATTGCTCATTTTCATTTCGCATCTCCTCAACTAGCTCCGCACTCTCCACCTAACCCAACAAGCCATTGCTATTTTGATTCAACTAGATGTGAACCATATTAATTAGATAATTAATTATGACGAAAGCATGATGCGACTGGTCGGTGTAATAGGACGCCGTCAAGTAAATCCGCAATGTCAGTTTGATTCATAATGTGCACGTCACTAATACTACTCCTGTCACGACTGCTATCTGTTTACTACTTACTAGGCTTATACTTTCACGCAATGCGCCTTTTCACATTACATGCTTTTCCCTTTATAATCCTTTTTAGCATTTTTATACTCTTTCACTTTTCATGCTAATTCTTTTCTCCGGTCTCCATTCCTTTTTTTGAATTTTAATTAAAGTTTTCATGAATCCTTATTAAAATTAAAATATTTGGAATTGTTTTAAACAAATTTACGTGAGGATTTTAAATTTAAATCTTATTGGGCGCAAAAGTTATCTAACAAATTGGAGCGCGTTTCAATCTGAGAGGTCTCAAAAATTATATTTCCCAGACTATAAAGTGGTCGGGAAGTGCCTAATATCGTATCTGGAATGTGAAAAATAAAGTAAATTTGATTTTTTATATATATTTTTTATCTCTACTTAGTATTCAGTGATATCTCAAGTATTCAATATAAATTACTCCCACTATCCCAAATTATAGTATATATTTTTTTAAATAATTATTTTGTAACGTCAAAAGAACGACCCTTCCGGTTAAACTTTTGAGTGGTGGGTGCTGAAAAGGCTACCGAATGAAATTTCAAATTCTGGGCGCCACTATAGTCGTCAACCGCAGATATGACTATTCTAATTACCTTAATTATTTTGACTGACACAAGACTTTTTCTTTTTACTGTATAGCTCTTTATTAGTCCGTGGACGGTCGAATCATTTTTTTTTGCGATCGCACTCGCATTCACGCGGTATTACTCGTTATCATTCAAACTTACAGAGACAACCATTCAAATTACAAATTTCACACTACAATTTAACGAGGATAAGATAAACTTAGCGGGTTCGAATCACTTCATCTTTGTAAACAATGCTACGTCTAATGTTTAAGTATTAGTCTCTGTTTAAAACAAATTTTAACCGTATCTAATGATTAGTTAAAAAAGAATTAAAAAAATATATTTTCGAATCGATACCCGTTATGAAAAAGATATGGAAGATACAATAAATCAAAATGGTGGTGTATATGTGTGAACGCACCGAAAAACCCAGAAACTGCTTTGTGACCACCGCAATAAAATTTTACGGTTCTTATTTCAGCATAAAGTTGGGATAAAATAGAGATCCGGTGCTATTAACGAAGCTGTGATGAAATTCGTATTTTATTAAATGATAAATTATAATATAAAATGGATGATATTTGAAACAAAATTTTAAATTATGTCAAAATTTTTAATAAATAATTAAGTTTAAATTAAATGTACGTCTCTTTGCATCCCACAATTTGTACAAAATAAAAAATGTTTTCCCTAATATGGGACAGATTAGTAATATTACATGAATTTTTGAAAGCTTACCAACCACAATCCGCGTTAAAAGCACCGCGGAAGATATAAAATTTCACAGAAGATTTTAAAGTTAATTACGAAAGGCTAAGATTGACTACAAAAAAAATAATAAAGAAGTAAAATTTGTAGGAAAAATTATATGCTCTGAGATATATCATAGGGGGTTTATTCAGGGAAGTAAAAATTAGTGCAAACGATGTAATAACGCGAATTGGGTCGTGTATATGTCTCCATTGTTGTTTGCTCAAAGATTTTTACAACATCATGACTTTATTTAATGGCGTCCGCAGAATTCCAGCCGCAACAACAATGGTCAATAAAGTATACGAGTCGCCTATATTATTGTCCGTACTTTTGAACCTATTTGTTTCATATTCGCCTTTGTCTTTCAGGCACACTTTCATCCTACAAGGGAGACAATTAAGGGCACCATTAGTGATGATTTAAAGTATTCCACGGCCGCATTTCGAGTGAAATAAGCTGCGGACGTGTAGACGCGAATTGCGCTCATAAAAACAATCGAATCGATGGGGCTTTTAATTAAATTAAAAGTTGGCAGCTATATGAAAGTTTTAAACGACCATTCCGTCCACTTTTTACGTACAGCTAATTAAATAAATAAAACACTTAAATGGATCCTTTCTGTGCGGAAAATGCACGAAGAACGAATTACAACTATTACTGTAAAGTATGGGATGTATTTTTCGAGTCGCCAGTAATAAAAGCGAAAGAAAAACCGGAACGGGAGCTGTAAACTTTCATTACCGGGACGTTCGGTCTCTCTATACCTACGTATAGTATGTGTAGGTATATGTACACTTTCCGTAAATGCATAAACATGCATTTGTTTAAAAATAAAATTGATGCTCCCGTTTTTTCCCATTTCATACGAGAGATTTACTGTATTTTATATGAAAAAGCCTGATAAACATGTGAGTAATTAATAATTCCGCGCATTTAAAAATGAAAGCTATTTTATTTTCTAGTTTGTTGTTTTAATACTAAAAGCTTTCTTTATTACATTATTTTTTGTTTTTTTACTTTTTAAAAATCTGAAAAAATTCCGGATTTTTGTATGATAGACCACTGTCATTTCTACCGTCTTCGGATTATCTAATTAAAAATTTCCATTGTCTGTTTAAATTTAAATTCAATTATTTTTGCTATTTTTAAATCCTCTGCCTTCCAGTTTTACCAGAAATTGCATTAATGTATTTTATTTTAATTACAATATCCTGTAATTAAATATATTTTTTTGGAATATTAAAAAACTGAAAAGAATTGTCTATTTCTGTTAATTTTTTTATGGCTAGTACTAATAGCAAGCAACAACTGCTCACTTTTTAGGTTTTTTCTTGGCAAAACTGATATCTAATGGCTATCGTCCTAATGGATAATTGTTAAATGTTAGCAAGCCAATCGATTTCTTCGAAAATGTTCTATTATATGATATCCACTAACAAAATCCTTAAGGAAAATAAAATTTTATATTTTAAATCTTTACTTTAAAGTTTGGATGTTCTATTGAAATAAAATTTATAATTAATTAATTAAAATAATTAATAGTTTTTTGATTATAATAGATAAGAAAATAATATAAAAAAGTAGCCAAATTAAAATGGGGCAAAAACACTTCTGTTTCTGTTAAATTTTAGCAGGATTTAAAAACAAAACAAAATATTTACAAGAAAGTTTAAAAATAAAAATTTGATACTATTCCTGAGCTCATTGGGACTCAAAAATAATTCAAAACAGTACTAAACTACTAACTTTATTTTTATATTAAGTTTGCAAAGTGTACAAAGTTTCAATTTGCTTACTTAAAAATTGAAGAAATTCCAAGAGACCAAGAAACTTGTTTTTAATTTTTAAACTAATTTTATTTAGTAAGACTTCTTCTTATGTGGTAATAATTAAAACATTGTTCCACATTGATATAAATTCTCAAAATAGTACAATTTTTCATAGTCAATGAACAATTTACCTCAAACCGAATATAAAATATCGATTATTTCATTTATAACAGAGTAATTCTATTTGCGATTTGGACAAATTACTACTTTGAATTATTTATTGACAAATGGAAAAAATTTATATTTACTTTAAAGAATTAAGAGAATTTAGCTTAAATAAATAAAAATATAGTTTATTCACCTCCTTTTGCCGACCATTATTACGTAATAATAGAAGAAAAACGAAACGGCGCCAAATAATCGACTCGTAAGACCTTTCTTTAACCACGAAAAAGAAAAAGAGAAACTATCACAATGTCAAAGACGATTGTTTGATTCTTTTGGTGGTGGCACCATAACCTTCGAGATATCTATCTTTGGAAAGCCGTTAGAAGGTTGACCATCGATAAATCATTATTATGGTGAGACGGAACGCATCTTGCAATTTATCTTGGCGTGTCCGGTGCACACTTTGCTCCTTATAAAAATTTCCGTGTCCTTATTTATATAAATATACGCGTCGGCGGAAGTAATTTACGGCCACTTTCTATAAACCCTTAATTACTAAATTGCCCGCGCTTATTTATGGTCCACGCAGAAGACCTTATTATACCAATATTATGCAATAAATCTCGCGTGGCGCGCATTCTAATAAAATTCAACCCCGTCCGCGATGGGGGTGGCACACAATACGCACTTTCCTAGCTTATGCGAATAACGTTAAGTTGCGCTCTCTTAATTCAATTACTTGTGAAAATATGTATTTGTGGATGCATGTACTTGCTCGAGCTACAATTAAATTAGTATTAGACAGTTTAAATGTTGAGACTGTGTGCGCCGTGCTTATTTGAATTGTTAAGCGTGCAAAATTTCAGCGCGCCTTAACTGAATAATTAAACAACGTCAAAGTTGTGTTGGCACCCCCTACACACATGTGCGTGCATACAACGAATTTACGTTATTTTCTACGTCTAACACTCAAATAATGTAATTATGTTTTAACCCAAGATTGTTATTTTATTAGGGCGTTTAGGATTTTTACTTTAAACTTTATGCAAAGTGCTTCTGGCATGTAATTAAAGTTATACCCTAACATATTTTACGATTTTTAACTTTTTTTATGGCAAGCGTGTTAAATTTCGTATTATTTTTAAATATTGTTTCATTAGTATTTTAGTTTTTGCAATTTCAATTTAATTCGTAAAATGTTTTAAAGTATTTTGATAAATTGTTACACCAATATGTTAAAAAAATGTTTTATAGTATTTTAATATATTTATACACAATTGGTGTAACAATATGTTAAAAAATGTTTTATAGTATTTTAATATATTTATACACAATTGCGTTAGAAAAAAAAATCATTACAATTAATACATTTTTAGTTTTATATCTTTCCTCTCATTTATAACTGATAAGTAGTTCTATTATAGATTTATTTTTTTTAAAATCTACTTTTTAATTAGAAAATTTTTATTACAAACAGAAATGTCTGAAAACACAATTGTAAAAATGTTATGAACAATTATTTTAAGAATAACATACTTAAAAATTAAAGCTAATTCTGTTTTGCTCTGCAATAATTTTCACTATTAAATTTATACTAATTTTTGCCAAAAATGTATAAAAGCTTGTAGATTTCTGAGAGTTAAAGTTTGTAGGTGCTTTTGTAATTCAGATATCAACAATTATTTTAAGAAATAAACGTTTTACATTAAGATACAATGATTTTTCGAAAAGTTATTAAGTTTCCGGTATTATTACCATATATTGAGTGGCCAATTTGACAACTAGTATATCGGAAACTTCTTCAGTTTTAATAACATAGATTGGGTTTAATAAACGAAAATGGACAGAATTTAACGCTCATAATATTTCCTTCTACAAATATGTGATATGTCATCTGGTATAATTTTTTTTCTAATAAAAAACCATAGTTGGCTTAATTTTGCTTTTTTGAGTTAATAGATCCAACCATTAAAAGGTATCTTATTAATTTAACCAAATAAATTTAAAGTATTAAGAGAAAATATAAAAATATCGGAAGTATTTTAAATTCATATAATATTTGAAAGAATAATAAATTATAACCCTGCTATTTAATAAATAAGGAGCTAGCTTTTATGCCTTTTTTTATAATTAAGTTATTTATTAGAACGCTGTCAATCCATCACTATGTATGGGATAACCACAATGAACCCAGTGTGAAGGCGCCGGGATCATTTAGGAGTAAGCAGTATTTTCGAAAACGGCTTCAATCCTCCTGTTTATTTAAAAAAAAATCTGTATTCAATATCTTTGAACAGCAAAAAGCAGAAACAATTTTTATTTCTCATATATCTAGGTTTATTTTTGTGATATTGCTGAGAATAAAAGAGAATTTTGCCAATAACTATGTAAGAGATACTCAAATTTCCTGATATTACCGATAACACTTATTTTAATGCTAGTAATAATAATAACATTGCGGAACACAATTAACGATTATTACTGAGACGGCACAGCGAACGGAAAGCCTTAGAGGCAATTAAGAAAAAGATTGCTTCATTATCGATTTGAACGGCTCAGATTTCCGCTCTTAGATTTGCGCTTCTTGCTTCCCTGTTACTTTTCGGGATGTCCTTGCAGTTACATCCGGTCTCCAATAAAAGCTCCTTTCGTTTGCTTGTCAACGTTCCGGAAAAAGAGAAAGGGGCCCAAATAGAAGAAACTCTTAATCTACACTGCCATTCAATTATGCAGAGTGCTTAATTTGTTCGTTGGCATAAGCCAAAGGGAAATTTATGATTTTCACTTTTTTTTTTATTTTGTTCGCGGAGCGAAAGTTGCAAATGTATATTATAAAAGTGTAATATCAAGAGACGCATCTCTTTGCATAATTCAACATGTAATAATCAAAAATTCTGCGGCAGCTCAAAAGGTAGCAGAAGGGAATTTTAATTAGCTCTTTCTCTCTCGCTCTCTGCCACTTTAAACATCCAACTAAACTTTTATTACGCGCTCGGTAAAAGCTAATTTCACCTTCGAAAAACTGATTCGAATAATTATACCAGACCACTGCATGAGTGTTAATTTAATATTTAAGGCGGTATAGATAATTTAATTCCAAAGCTGCTTAATTAAGATATGCAAGTTTTAGAATATCGCGTCATGGTTGGTAGTGTGCAAAAAGTGCTTTAAAATACGTGGGATAAATAATTAATGTCGGTAGAGTATCTGTTTCGTTTTCGCTGATGTGTCCTTACTTTGAATTCAACTTGTTAAGGAGCAACAACTTTTTCCTCCCAAGTATCGATTGAAAATTAACCATACCGTCGAAAGTTTCAACATCGAATCTATAATTTAGCAGCAAATATTTAACTTGTGCCGAACTTATATATGTTTAGGTTAAATATGCGGGCGATTTACTCAATTTGAAAAAAGTTTTTATATTTATTTCTATTGCTCTTCCTCTCTGTTATTGGTCCTTTTAAGCGTGCCAAATTTTGCACTGCTGGAGTCAGCTGTAAAGTTATTTAACGAATTATTTTGTAAATATAATAATTTGTTCTAAGAAAACTTTTTTCTAATAACGTTCTTTGTAAATGTTTCCTAAACCGATATACCCTTACGATTTTTTATATGAAGACTTCTATTCTTGGATCAAGTTTTGATGTTGATCACAAACAATCATTAAGTTATTAAACCAAAAGGTATAAATTTGTTTATTTTTTTCCAAATGTATACTGAATTTCCAGAAGAATAAATCAACATTTTTTTATGTAATAAAATGCCATCACATTTCTTTTATGATGTCAGTTGGAAAATCTGCTAATGGCAAATCAATCTACGCCTTTCATAAACCATATTTTCTTGCAAGTAAACAAATTATGGTAAACTGATCGCTTTTTGTGGTTTGAATCAACAACGTTTCAAGATCGACATTTAAATGGAGGCTTTTATTATCTATTTTTGAATTTTGGTACTCCCACTGTTAAATGTCTTGATTAAACTATTTAAAAATAAACGTTATGTGCCAATTTCATTAATATTTCTTAATACATACCTTAAAATAAATTGCGTAATGTATTGTCACCCTAATAACATTACTTTAGTTTGATATTAAACTAAAAGGTAAATCTGTTTTAGATTATTTTACGTATTCTTTTTCAGCGTCAATGGTATTCAAGGACAATTTTCAAATGCAATAAGAAATAGCAACCAGCGAGGACTTTTAACCCTTTGCAAAAACCACGTACTCGGGTGTCACTTTTAAAACGAAATTATTGCAGCAAACTTTTAATGAGTTCGTGCAAAGAAAGTTACACTAAAAATATACAAAATTAATAACGCCGCCGGCAGTAGTGGCAAAGTTGCCGAAGAAACATTATCTATATGTGTCCGTATGATAAAATTTAAATCCGGAAAGGAAGGATTAACCCTGTAGAAGTTCGTCGAGAAACTTTCGTTCACAATTGAGGCATTTTTTTCTGTCCATACCTTCGCCGGGAAAAGTGTTCGAGCCACTTTAATTATATACGAGGCATCGGCTTCCTCGCTTTGTTCTATTTATTAATCGAGGGCAAAAAGTAGCTCTCATGCGATATAAAAATCAAAGAGCTTGCGTTGTAGATTCTTGATTGCGATAAGTCTAGTTAGCGTTTAGTTTCGGCTTTCTTGTTTCCTGCTCGCGCTTTTTGCTCTTTTACCTGTGCTGGACTTGATGTTGTTTACATTACGATGAAGTTTCGAAATAATTGAAGTGAAAGGTTTCGTGGCTTTCGTTTGATGTATGCAAATTTATGAACCGCCTCTGGCTTTTTTTCCATGGCAACTTTTAACGAGAAATTATTTAATAGTTAATCTTTGATGCTCATTTTTTTTTTCTAAATGCTAGAAAACTTTCAGAATTTATTAAGAATTTTTCGTGCAATGTTATTTTAGCAACTTGGATACAATAGTTAACAATTTTGGAGATTAAAGGAGAGACTAACTATGAAACAGTAGTAAGGTGAAATATTTCATCAATTTAATAAACTATTTGAATACAGATTATTCCTAATCATTTATTTACTGGTTAATACCGATTCATTATAAGTTAGTATTACCTAAAATATTTAATATAAAAATTAGTTTCTGAGTAAAATCGATTTCCGCAAATAAATTTAAATAAAAAAAAAATACTTTTTTAATTATTTGGTCAAAAAAATGTTGATGATAAATTAAACCAATTTTGCATTTAAATGAATATTAATTTCATTTCAAAAATGTTGATTCAGAAGTTTCAATTTTTGTACGCCCTGTAATTTGATTTCAATGAAAATATGGAAAAAAAAGTTCAAGGAAAAGTTCCATTAAATTAGAAATTACAATGTTAACAGCATTTATTTATCAGCGAAAGCAACGAAGAGAGAAAAGGGACATGAAAAAGTACAAGAATTTAAGGAAAGGGTTTCGAAGTGGAAACAATGCGGCAGCCTTGGTCCATGTAGCTTATGTCTGGCTTTAGAGAGTCTCACATAGTTGGGACACTTCTTCGTGGACACCCCCAGCGTAACAGGGATAATCCACACCCGGATCAAAAGTTATTCAAGCTCGGCGTAACTTCCCCCGCGTAATCTTACCCTTATAAAACTTTAATTAATATCCGACCGATTCGTACATGCTAAAAACTCCTCGGCGCTTTTTACACCCCCGGAAACGTTTACTAAGTCGCACATACTGCTTTTATGATTAAGCCATTGCCCACACCCCTAATTTCAGGTTGTTTCCTCTAGACCCCATTCACTGGCACACGATTTTACTGCTTGTAATTGCACGCCATTACTTGTACACTCATAATTTCATGTCTGAACGTATAGCTACGTTCATATAGTATCCAAAAAATGCCGTTTAAATGCCGCGCGGCCGATGTAAAAATAAACGAAAATCCCATTTACCGCATAATCCGGGTGTCCGACATGCAAAGGCAATATTTTTAAACCCCTCAATGATACGTTACGTAACGTGTTTTGCGCCGTTGATGTGAACGTCCGGAAATGAATGCGCAATAAAAGAAGCCGTTCGAGTGGCATATCTTTATTATTTACAATATTATTTCGCTAAAAAGCCATTTGCATAATTATACGGATGCGAACTCGCAGTAGCGATACGGCTTTTTTCTTGCTTTGCCATTCGCGCAATTCAATGAGAAACAATGTCTGCAACTACGGATAATAACGTCTTTTGATTACAGAGAGAAGCCATAAATAAACATTTGCGATGTGTTTATTTTGTTAAAAGACTAGTAGACTCGGAGTATATCGCTGCGTCTTAATCAGGCTTCTTACAAGAGATGAAACGAGTGGTGATAACAATTGGAGTATGTGTGTACGTGTATATAAAGTACTCGTCCTACACCTTTATACAGTGGCGGTACTTTGTAATCTTGCCGTCGATGTTGGCACATCCACCCCCACACGTTTACGTAAGCAAGTGAGTGAGTTAGATTAAATTCGCCTCCTTGTCGATTCTTCTTTAGTGTTCCTGTCGCCCCGTTTCAGGTGCCTCTGTCGTTTTTGCTTAGTACAAAATGTTACTCATACAATCTCGCAAACGAAAACTTTACATTTCAGCTTTCTATTATGTTTGCTTGTTTAATTTTTATACAGGGTCTTTATTTTTCTATTTATCTTCGGAACTGCCGATCCTCTTTATTCACTTTATTCAGGTTTTAGATGCAAATTTTCACTTAAATAAATTTGATTTCGATTATGTTAGTCTGGATTTACTTCGGTTATACATGGTGTTTGATTTTTCAGATAAAAGTAGATTTGTCTTGGGGCTGTTTGGTTGGGTTTAGTTTGGTTAGGCAAGTTTTGTTGCGGTAGGTTTAGTTTGGCCAGGTTAATGTAACACTGAGGAAAAACTGAATAAAATTTTAAAAAATAATTGGTTTAGACGTTGAAAATAAAGTGATGCCAAATTAATGCATGAAAATAAATCCTAAAAACCGAATGAAAATTGTTTTCGACCAAAATAGAAAATTATAATATGTCTTTTGACATCCTTTTATTTAAATTTGTATTTTGGATAGAATTATTATTATTTATTTGAATGAACTGTTTGTATTATTTAATTAAAAGTTATTAAATTTTATTATCATTATATTATAAAACCAACTAATAATATTTTAATTTCAAGGAATAATTAAAATGGACAAGAAGACATTTTGAAAAACCGACATAAAATCATTATAACTTATTAATTTATTTACGTTTTTTTTTTGTAAACAGCGGAAAACGCAAAGTGGTGTATTAAAATTATGAACCTGACAAAGGACGAAAAAAACAAAAGCAAATTGCTTTCGTTTAAGAGAAACATAAAAAACAAGCAGCATACAATACATAATTAAATGGTTTTTAATGAGTAAGATCCTGTATAAATGCGCGCATGTTTAGAAGAAACGAAGCGGAAGGAATTTGAGCGCCGTTGTTTTTGTTATCATCTTCGTACGCGTTCCTTATTTAAATACATCTGGGATATCTCAGAGAGTCCTTTTGCGAACCTTCCTAGTACCTACACGTTTGACGATCCAGAATTATATTAGCTCCTCGATGTACTCGCGCGTTGCTCTCCAAAGAAGAATTTTATATAGGTAGTATATACATTTGCGGTTCTGGGTACTTTGGAAAATTGTCAAACAGCATTTACAAGCAACATACAGAAACTCTAATCACACCATCTACATTTTCTCTAATATTTTTGTTTTTCGCCGGCGCCTTTATAATTTACGTTTTCCGAAAAGCCAAGTCGCCAAGCGATTATTACGCTTTTTAAAACCTTTCTGTTCATTGCATTCATAATTAGTAACTTCCATTGTGTGAAAAGTAAATTTATTGTTGACGAAATAAAGGAGACGTTGTTGTTGTTTCTTCGTATTCTTTTATTTAATAATACAAGAGGGAGTGTTTTTAATAAAAGAGTAATTGGTGCGCATCGCTTTATTGAATAAGAGAGGAAAAATCGAAAATCAATTCTATCATCGAGGATTTCGCGTAATTCTTTTCCTCGGTAAAAACCTCACGTTCACTTTTCCCCACGAGATATATTTGTTGCTTATAGATAAAGGCTGTTTTCCTTTTCGCAATTCCCTTTCCACATCTGCAAAGATATTTCTCCGCAACAACAGAAGTGACGTTTAGAGGTGCGTTTATTTTATTTATGGCGCTCCGAAAGCGCTGTGTCCAAGAGAGCGAAATTCGCCGCTTTATTGATTCAATTATAAAGTACATTGTTTAAGCAACACCCCAAAGTTCCCAACTATCCATCCCTTTGATCCACTCGCTTCGTTACAGCCATTGTTTACCTTGATCTGCAAACTTGACCACTAATGACGACATGTTGTGCTAAATAATGCCGAAACGAAAAATCCCCTGATGTAGTTTTTATTATGCCAGCATTGAATACTGCTATCTGTGCAAAAATGAATCGGAACAGCTTTGCCGAAAAAAATGAAAAAATAAAAATTGAAAGGAAAAAAATGGCATACGCTTTGGTATAGTGGTACTGGCAAGAACGGTCAATGCCGACTGGAACAACAATATTTTCAAGAGCTGTTGTAATAAAGCGGAAAATAATATCGGAATCGAGTTATATATTTTTAGTTGTATTCAACCATGGGAGGACGTGTTTAGAATTCATTGGTTCGTTTAATCCCCGCGATCGGCTTCGAAACATTTACCGACGTTTCAACTTTGATTTTACCGATTTTTCTCCCCAGCGAATTTCCGTTGATTAATAAGGAGCGACTTTGTTTTAAACTACGTTTTCGTATGTGGATATATAAGTTTAAAGACTTGTTTTAAAATATTTACTTGCGAGAAGTGCAAGGCATCAGTGCATTTTCAGCACGTCATTCAGTTAGTACTGAAAGCAAAGCTAATGTATTAAAATTGCAAGCCTTCAAATGCCTTTTCTCCCGTACTTGAACCGATCAAGCGAAAACCTTTTAGGATTACACAGATTTTCTTCTTATTCTGGCTGATTTTATTATGATAGACATGCAATTTATGATTATAATACACATCCTATCAAAGGATAATACAATTTTTAGTATTAGAAAATTTTCGATACAAATATTAATTGATTTATTTTTATAATAATTTCTATTTGGTTAGACAATTAAGCAATTATGTCTAAGTAATGGTAATTAAAATATAGAAAAATAGTGGGTGTTGTTATTTGTATATTAAATATTAAAGAGATTACAAAATCAAAAGCTGTCTTTAGAAAAAAGATGTTTTTTTTAGTATTTTTTTATTTTAATAACATTAATTAGTAATGAAGGAATCTAACCCGGCGCTTTCACACTGCGTAGACCTATTTCACTTACTAAAACAGAAACAAGTTTTTGTTACAGTTATAAAATACATTTCAACTATTTAAATCGATCTTACATAATGTGCATATTAATTCAAGAAATTATCAATTTGTTAAACCATTAATAAAATGCCATTAAATTTTACCATTTAAATTTAAAAAAATATATTTTACTCTTGATTTACTATTGCACTGAGCACATCCATATTATTTATAAAGTTAGACCTTTATTACCAAAACATAAAAAAAAACATGACAATGAAATAAATATTCGATTAAATTTCAAACGAATGCTTAAATATTTCAGAAAGAAAAAATTTCATTAATTTAGGTTGCTCAATTAAAAATTTACGATTTGAACAAATGTTTAATGCATTTACCCTAATATATAGTATAAGTTAAATAATTGAAAATTAAATTGTTATCCACAACAAAGGCCTTTTGTAAAAGTTGATTACATATTTATATTCACAAAAGAATTTAATTTATATTGTATCGCATAATATAGGAATACAAATAATAATAATAAAATTATTATGATTATAAAACGATTTTCCGATAAGTACGGGACTTCATTTAAATCCCATTTAATCGGCGGTGTCCAGTACGTAAAATGCGATTTATATAGCAAGGCCATATTGCAAATTCCGACAAGATTGATTTGCACAATAACGAAAAACACTAGCGATAACAAAATAATGTGACTAGCCGTGTCGGCAATTTTTCAAATTTAAAGCAGCAACGAATTTGATCCGGTTTTAATGAACACGATCCTGTGTGAACCGTCAGTTTATCGATTTAATTAAATTTGTAAGCGAAAATATTTGCGATTTTAATAACCGTTATTTGACCCAGTTGGCAAAAAAATGGTGAATCCATGTTCAAATAAACTATTCGAAAATTGCCAAATAGAGCCTCGATACACAATCGATAAAGCGAAAAGGGCTGCGCGTTTAACTTCAGAAGCCGGATGAAAAATGTACATAGGAACAAAAGGACACTTGAAAAGTTTGCAATTATATAATTAGGAAAAGTTTTAACAAGTTCTGCAAAGCAATTTGGGACCTTTTAAAAAGATATTTCTCATATGGCTAACAAGGGGCGCGCTCTGCAAACCCATTAATACTGGCGAGCGCTTAAAAATCAATTTATGCGCTAATAATTGTTATTAATAACGAAAAACAATACACGGTAGGTTGTATTGCACATGCAAACTATTCATTATTGCGGAGGCTAACAAGCCGAGCGCAATTTGTGCTCAAAGTTTTCAAAGTTTATGCTACGCGTAAAAGGCCGCAGCTTACGTGCCACAAAATGTGTCATTAAATAAAATCCAATAAGGCATTTATAAAAAATTCATTAGAACCGAGCTTAACAATCAAATCTACAGATTCGAATAATAAATTGAATTAATTCGCGGGCAGACAAAGACGGCGCTTATGGATTATTCAAATATTTGCAAGCGGATTCTGGCCGACTTTAATTTGATCAGTGGCATATTAATTAATTAATATTATTATTATCATTAGCAATCCAAATTATTATTATTATTGTATATACTATATATATATAAATTACTAAGGGAACTCAAATTTTAACCGCTTTTTAATCGCGGAAAAAGAACGGATAGCCGGGAAAATTTAATTAAAGATTTCAATTATTCATCGGTACCCTTCAATTCCACTTTTCTTTTATAAATTCCGGCTCCATTAATAAATTCCCTTCTTCATCGAGAAAGAATTATGTAAATCGCTGAGGGGATACAAGTTGACGTTGCTTCTGGAATTGGCAGCTACTGAAATCTACGACCAATCTTAGATTACTGTTCGTTTCTATTAGTTGCAAGTAACAGCTCTTAAGCAGCAATAGCAGCCCAACTTTATTCTAATCAAATACGACGCGATTCGGTTGAGCTGAATGGTACGCAATCAGAGCTTTTATTGCGGCTCAAGACAAAAACATCCGGATTTTCTTTTTGCCCAGCGAGAAACGGTAAAAATGTTTTATATTAAAAAAAAAAAAAGTATCGGATGCGCTCGTAATTGGAAACGCGATATTCGATTTTAATTTAATCGCGTTCAAGTTTTACAATTAAGTGAGCGTCCTGCATATCAGCAAACTTTAATGGAGACCTGTGTACCGAACAGGAAGCTGTGAAAGTGAAGAACAATATAATTTCGGTCGATGTGTGTGCGTGGGTGTGTGTGAGAAGGGACCGCAAATAGAGCATCGGCGGTGTGTATTACGACAGGCGGCATTGTTGCTTTGATAAATGAGAGAGCACGAGTCGACTGAACGAGTGATAAAATCGTCAAAGGGAGAAAACGTGCAGAATACAATGAAAAGTTCTTATTTCTAATACTCGACGCTATTTCTGCGTTTGCAGAACGCCTTCCACTAACCGACTATTATTTCGATTCCGACTTCAAACGACGCGTTCCTCATTTCAGCTCGACGCAACTTTTCCCTTCCTCCGCTCTTTTACGACTTCGATTTTTATCAATTCGTCAATAACAAAAATATCTATTTGTTTTATTGATTTATTTATATCTTATGCGGATCTCCATTACAAAGTAAGGACACTAACAGTAATGCCAGCATTATACAAGCTGTCTTCACTAATGATGATTATATAAATTCGGTAACTAAATCAATTAAGTAAATATGTGCTGTTTTTTTTTTTTCTTCCTAATTGAATAAATATTCTTTCTAGACATCAATAGGGATCATTCAGTAATTTTCCATTAATAACTTTATAATTTTGCAATTAATATTGTGGTGTATTGTTATATTATGCGAAATTTGATTAAATTATTAAAAATAATATCAGTAATAAGTGATATTTAAAAAATAAAAATCAATTGAAATATTTTTTTATTAATAAACTTTGTAATTTTTAGTCATATTTGAATAAATTACTCATTTTACAGTTCCGGAATGATTTGGAATTTTTAATATATCTTCTTCACAGGAATAAAAAAAAATTACAAGACTTTGTTTAAAAATTATTTTAAATGAAAGCATTTTCTAATTACTACCCACAATAGATATAAAATGAAAACTATAATAAAATGCATTCTTCTTGAAATAATGAAATTTAAAATTATCTTAAAAAAAACAAATGGAAACTCGGCCAAATAATTTCATTTCTTTTGATATTCATCCTAACACAGATTAGAAGATTTTAAATACGATTCTATAAAATTATTCTAAAAAATTATGCTGATTATGGCTAAAGACAGCGTCTCAATTTTCCATAGGATATAATAAATTAGAAAGAAATTAACTTACCTTACTGGTGACCCAAGTGGAGTGAGCCTTCGCTATATTTTTTTTTTCTGGGGAGGTGACATTCACCAAGGTGAATTCCGTAGTAATTAGGCCTTGGGCCCATTTTACCCCACTACGTGGTGATGAGAATGCCTACCCATTCACCACCCCATATCTGTGCTTTAAGCACTGGACGGCTATCGACCCAAAGGTCCTTCTGCCAAGCTGATGGGGATGCCTACCCAAAAACCACTACTCATATCTTGCCGGCCGTGGGATTCGAACCCATGACGTTCGGTATTGTAAACGGGGTTCGAACCACCGAGCCACGGTCCCGGCTTAATTAAATATATATTACAGTAACAAAATTATGGAATATGATATATTCGGTGAAATGGCACTGATCAAACCGATTAATTTCGATCGTATTGGTCGCCAATAAATAGAAATTAATTGAAATGTGTAATCATGAAAAAATATAGGAATGATAATGAGGGCCTAAGGCTGGACCACAAAATACAAAAGCTAAGCAAAATTCAAAACCCAACTTTTTTACTTAAAAAAATATATTGTACTTAAAAAGAGAGTCAAAAGGATAACGAATAAAAAACTTTTAACATTTAAATGGCATTTTTTAAGAAAGGAATAAAAAAGAAAGTTGAAAAATAAAAGGGAAAAGTTTTGCGGAAATTTAAATAAAGGTGCAGAGAAGAAAATTATAAAGTAATCCTGACACACATTATCGAGTGCATCTAGTGTAGACGTCTTTAGGATTCCTTATCCTTCTATGTATTTTATTTCGCCTGATACGTTCTCTCGTCGTTGCTGATGAGGCGACACTCTGGACCCAACAGGAATACGTAAACACTCGTTGAAAATCCACGCGAAGGGCTCCGCTGGAGATTAAATTCAAACCGACAACTTTTCTCTTCGCATCAAGCAATCTCCTTTGCCCCGTTCTATGTTGTCTGCCCTTTTTTTTAGCTCTTGTTATTTCTCGGTGCAATACTCGTGTCGAAAACTTCGTTACCGGACATTAGACCCGAAAAATCGATGAGCCCCCATACGAAATAAAGATTGCAAAAAGTTGAATTTTCAAAAAGGCAATAAAACGTCATCCGATTCAATCAATCAGCCAATCTTAATTCGAACGCAAATTTTAAGTGTTCCATTTCCGGCGCCCATCAAACGTTATTTATGTAATGCTTTTTCCTTTCTCTCTACATTTGGCATCATAAAAAGCGAAACGTTATTAGGGTTTTAATTATACCCTACTAACAATACTCGTAAAATATTCCTGAACGAGCGTGGCAAATTTTCACCGTCTAATAATACATGCTTGCCGCTGCCACTGCTGGAAATATAATCCCTCTTTGCCACCGTTCCTGCTACTGCTGCTACTGCTGCTGCGGGCCGCACCAAAAAATTTGCAATAAAAATGCACCGATATTAAAAATTTTTGCTTTTACTGCCTTTAATAAATTCGCCTTTTTAAATCATTTTTAACTACGGGATTTCCTTCTCGATATTTTTACCGATATAGCCAAAGGATTGAAATAAAACACCGCCTAGTGAAAGGACTATTTTCGCAATTTCCCCTCTCGCTTGATCCTCGGCTTTTGTGAAGGAAATATTTCATGTGTCGTTTATATCTGATCTTTTATTTGCCTATTTAAAACATGAAGTTGTTTCAAACGAATACTTGAGTTTTATATTTATTTTAATATGCTAAAATTTTATATTATTTATTAGCCAAAATAATACACAATATTAATAAAAGGAAAATCATTAGCTCTGAAGAGAGTTGATTTTATTTATTAATTACTTGATTTTTATAACTTCTTTTAAATTTTTTTTATTTATGGAAAATCAATTTCAGATGGAGGAATCAGAATGAAATTGAAATTGGATTTTAAAATCCTATGGTGTTAAAACAATGTCATCAAATCACATTTTATTAAGCGGAAAAAACAGAATAATTGTAAAACAAATAATTAATAGAAATGTATTGTTTTATGGAAACAAAACCACCCTTATTAACAACGCTGTTTTTCACAAATGGAAATTGTTGAAAATAATATGCCAAATATACAATAAAACTCAAAATAGAATTTAATTATTGAAATAATTTTAATCAATGTAGGTGATAGAAGTTTTAATATGTAATTTAAAAACATTCAGTAAATTTAAATTTTCAATAAATTTTCTTAATTTTATTTTCAAAATAAAGTTCACATACATATATTCGAATAGTATAATAAAGATA